>PVKP010000065.1:0-306123 GCA_004027715.1 Plecturocebus donacophilus
GGAAGGGAGGGAGGAAGGACTTAGGTGAGTATATTTTAAGTCCATGCCCTTAACATGCTAGTTATTACTAATAACAGTCTTCATCCCCCAAAAGTGATGCATACTGATTCAGATAAAAATTTTCAAGTCCAAAGTGATATGGCTTAAAGTTTTCCTTTCTAAATTTCTATCATTAAGAGATACAGATTTTTATAGATAACTCTCTGAGGTTTAGGTATTTTAAAAAGGTGAGGGAATGTCTTGTTGAATTGTGATATCACAAAAATCATAATCAAGATGAATATTCTTTGACCAAAATGAATAAAATGTAAAAATGGAATCTCAGGCAGAAGAAATAGTGCTTAACAAGACAAAGAGGTATTCAGTTGCCTGGGATGATTGGGAGAAGGTCAGTGGTAAGGGAAGTTGGAAAGGAAGATTAGTGGTGTGCTATGTCAGCTTGGTCACTCTTCGAAGCCATCATGAAGATGGAATTAGACATGTACCAGGCTTATTACAGCAAATACATGTGAAGGATGAAAGAGTTAGGAAACAGGAACAGGTGTGGTGAGCCTTCAGCCACCTTCAAAAGGAGAGAAGGAAAGGAGGAAGATTGAACAAGAAGAGCCTCAGATTGCAGCGTAGCTCTGAAAAAGAGAGCCAGACTGAAGGAGTGTTCTCAATCAAAGATTTTATGTTTTGAGAAGTTTTTCATGAGGATTCCTACAAACTGAGGTTAAAAAACTCTACAAACTGAGCTCAACGTGCATACTTTAAATCTGAAACCAGATTACACATGCAATGGAAGGATATAGTTTTGCTATTGACTGTATTCATTATTCTCCGAGTATTTTTGCCCATATGATTTTGCTCATCATACTTCTTACAGTTGGAATGCTGCTTACATTGAAGGGGTAATATATTCTATATCTTTTATAAAGTATTCTTGGATTTCTCCAAAATTATTAGAATTTAACACATCTACCTCTACATATAAGTAGCATTTTTCTTATGTCTTTTATGTGGCATATTTGCACATACATACTTTCTACTAAAATTTAGCCTTCTTTCTTGAAATTATTTCTGACACTGAAAAATAGTAAATGCATAAAAAAATATGTTAGGTTACTTGGCATAAGCTATAAATAATATAAGATACCCGCCTTTCAATGAAAAATTACAGACCAAATAGTATTGATCAAGGTCCCAAAATGACTCAAAAAAATGTTATTTCAAATATTCTAGGAGTTGCTCTTGTTGAAATTTCTGCTGCAACAATTGCTAGGTTGGAGTAATTGAACAGTAAAAGTGTAATTCATGAAAGATGATTTCTTTAACTCAGATTTCAGTGACATTATGTCTGTGAAAAGGAAATTTAGAGTGAACAAAGGATTGAGCAATACTTGGGTGATCTCTGATTTCTCCAATAACTTTTGCAGAACTGAAGACTGAAGTGTATGAAGCTCAAAGCTGTAACTGATGACAATGATCCTAAACTAGAAAGTATTAAAAAATAGAGAAACTAATATTGACTGGAATAGAAACATACACAAAACAAAATAAAATAAATAAAAGAAACCGTAAATAATGAAGAAAAAAATAAGATACTTCATGAAAAAGATTTACCATTAGATGATGAAATCTGATATGTTTTGGATGTAATTGGATACTTAGATTAAGAGACTAAGTGAATAAACATATCTGAATTTTGATAAAGATTAGATAAAGATCTTCCTGCAAAGATTTAACATCATCTCACACTGGAGGCCACAAATTGAGTATAGGTGATGTGTGTTTTATTGGACAGCTGGTGTGAACTACTCAGCTGATGAGCTAGTTATTTGACACAAACAGCATTGCTGTTCCCTTTAGAAACTAACTTTTGAAGATCCTGAACTTGAAAATTTAGCAGAAAATTTATCATTTTACCTTTGCTTTAATATTGCGGACTTGTGACTGGTTTGTCTTTCCTATTTAAGACAGTTTGATATGAATTATTTTGCTTTTAAAGGAACAAGAAAACTGATGTTTACATAGAGTTTATTATGAAAATAGGGGAAAATTCTGTTTGTAAAATTTGCTGTGATTCAATTTATCTAACAAAGCAAGAAGTGTAACACTTCATCTCCTAAAATCAGCAACCCATGTTAACTTCCTAATGGAATATGCTTAGCCTTTTCATCAGATATCAGCCCTGGTCCTAATGCCCTCTCAGTATTATAATCAGAAGCAAAGTAAACCAGGTGTATCCCTATATGTCATGCTCTATCCCCATCTCACCTCTGGTGAAAAAGGGAGGCATTGAATAACTGAGCCTCTCGTATTATGGGACACATATTTGGTTACTTTGCTTTCATTTTTAACAGTCTTTTTAATTTACACATATAAAATCCTTCCATTAAAGCACAAAATGCAATGGTTCTTACTATATTTACAAAGTTGTATAATCATTAACATTAACTAATGTTTAAATATTTTCATCACCCCCAAAAATAAACCTTGCATTCATTAGCAATTACTCCCTTTTACACTCCCCACTTCTTGCACCACTCCATCTAGCCCCAATCCTAGGCAACCACTAGTCTACTTTCTGCCTTTATAGTTTTGCCTGTTCTGTACATTTTATCTGAATAGGAACCACATAATATTTTTAGACAGTTGTTTCAATTTAATGGGAATCAGTGCTTTGTGCTTAGGTTGCTCATATTTGATATTTGTGCAACAGGACTTTCCAATCCTATTCTCATATACTTTTTTCTGAAAATAATTAGAGTTTATATTATTTGCTTAATAAATATTACATAAATTCATGTATTTTATCTTAGTAGTTTTCTAGTATGAGGCTTTGGGCTTAAACTATTCTAGTAAATATCTCTTTAATAGCCAATGGGGAAAAAAATAGATGTTTTGAAGTCATTATCTGCATTCAAAAAATTCAAAAAAAATATAATTACTCATTGTTCTCTACTAACTAAAGAACATGAATTCATGTGAGTCTTCCTAGACCCAACCTATCAGTTTCTAGTTGGTTTTCTCAGTTAAGGACGGGTACTGGCCATGACATGGCAGAATAGCCAGGCACCTGAGAGGAGCCAGTTTGAAAGCAATAACGTCTGGGAAAGTTGAATGAGAATGGACTAGGGGAATGCGCCAAAAGCAGGCAGATCTTGATGTATCCTCTCATCACCCACCAAAGAGTATCTACTGCATGGAGACGCCAAAAACTAAGTAGAAATAATGGCACATTAAAAGTATACCACTCAGCATTCGTCCTCGGCCACCCTATTTTCCTACAATGAGCGCTTGGTGGCTGATTTGGAGGTTATGAAAGATCTTATTAGCATGTGCTTCCTTTCATGTGCATCTTCTTACATCAAGATTGATAAAATTATTCTTACTGCTGAATATCTGACCTATCCAGTATCAGAGACTGCCCCAACCCTCAATATGGTGTCATTCTTTGGAGAGACCATCCACTTGATGTCTAGTTGATTACATAAGACCCCTTTCATCCTAGAAAAGGCAATAATTCATCTTTTTGTAACTCATACACATATTGCACATGGCTTTGCCTCTTCTGCCCATGATATCTCTGCCAGGGCTTTCTGGGTGGCTGGGATCCTGTAAAACTTCTTTTTGGACCAAAGGATCCTTGTGTAGCTAATAATTTTGACATTGGAAGCATAAAAAATGAAACAATTATAATCAACATATCTACATCTTTACATATCACCCAAAAGTTAGTGGCCTGATTGATAGAATGGCTAGGATGTCAGCCTGGAGATGACACTCTGTAGGGCTGCCAATCTGTTCTCTGGAATGCAATATAAATGATTTGTGTACCTAACAGAGAAAACACAAAATGAAAGGGTGAAAGTAGGATTAACAGCACTCATTGTCATTCTTGACCCTTTAAAGAAGTGCAGACGTCCTAATCTTGCCATTTTAGTCTCTGAAGGGTTAAAAGTCATGGTCCCTGTGTGGCCTGGATCGTATGCGAGAGACACTATGACTGACCATCCATAAAATCAGAATATTTCTTGTTCTAAATCTATGACTGCAATCTAGCAATTTTGGACATCATGTATACCAAAAATATCAAACAAAAAAAAGGAGCGACTAGGTTCTCAGTAGTAATTATTACATAGACCTAAAGTAGTTGCAACATACTGAAGGGCTAGAAGCAGTAGATCCGAACATGAGAACCTCACTGCAGTGCTTCATAGTGTGCCCACACCTGGTGATAGCAGCAAAGAGCAAATGCAGTCCCAGGTATTATAAACAGGGCTTAGGTACAGGCACGATGTTCAGAACTGCTAGTCAAGGATCTGAGAGATATAGAATGGATGGTACAGAAGGAGAATGATATATATTCATTATGGCATCAGAATCAGCCAGAACAACACAGACTGTAGCGGGTTTCACTAAGCTTTCATTTTATGGCTTTTGTAGAAATTGTGGCAGTCACTCTGAAGCAACAGAGTGTTCTTGGTGTACGACATATATAGATTAAAATGAACAAGGAGTGAGTTGTAAAGTTGCTCACCCATATCTGCTGAGAACACTTCTGGATTTACTTGCAACTTTTGTATGCAGTTCCCTGCATGCCAACAGCTTCCTACATTAATTACCTGTGTATCTCTCTACTCCTCTGCCTGAGGACTTTCTCAAGCATGACAAAACCACATTTTGCCATACTCAAGTGCAAGCTGAAATTGTGATTTTGTTCTGCCTCCTGGGGTTAATAGTCAAACAATGAAATATAAGAGTCAGAAAGAAACATCCAGCCTCCCTAGCTTCTTAAGAAAACATTCCAATGTGGGTCACATAGTTGGCAAAAGGCTCACAGCATGCGTGAGCCCAAGTTGCTCTTAACATTGCTATTAGTTGATGAATCTCATTACTTTCCTTTTTTCAGGTATCACAATCTCATTGTGCCTCACTTGTACTTCCTAGCAATATTTACCACATAAACTACCTGATCAAGGTTTCCTCAGTGCCTGCTTTGTGATGGGAATTCTAATGCAAGCTCTATATCAGTTTGAAATTATTTATACCATTTGGTTTATCATTTTGATGGAGTAACTTTTAAGATAATCTTCTTTTAAGAGTAGATTTTAATGAAGCTTGTGTCATTAATATTCTTATTTCAAGACCCAAAGCAAAAATATTTGCCAGAGACTGGGAACTTGAATGGCTCTAAATCTCAATGCAGAAGACTGATTTCTATTATTTCAGTTAGTAAGTGTGATAGAATAATAATTTTTCTTCTCCCAAAGATGTCTATGTTCTATTCCCAGACACCTGTGACTAGGTTATATTACATAATAAAGGGAATTAAGGTAGCAGCCACAAGCCAAGAAATGCAAGCCACCACTAGAAACTGGAAAAGGCAATTGTATACTCTAGATAGTACACATTCCCTCATAAGGCATAACTTCTTCTTGACTGTTAGGGGCTGAATTGTGTTCCTCTGAAGTTTCATATATTGAAGTTCTAACTCCCAGCACCTCAGAATTTGTGTTTGGGAATACAGCTTTTAAATAGATAATTAACTTAAAATGAGGTCATTAGTGTGGACCCTATTTTAATATGAGGAATTTAGGAAGAGACACATATGTGTACAGCGTGAATGTGAAGACAGTCATCTGTAAGTCAAGGAGAGAGGCTTTAGAATAAACCAACCCTGCTGACACCTTGATCTCAGACTGTTCGCCTCCAGAACTATGAAAAAAATAATAATTTCTGTTTTTTAATCCACCTAGTTATTTTGTTATGAAAGTCCTGGCAAACTAATCACATTTTAAATATAATGACATATTGGTGCTTTTCCATTGCAGTATTACATTTTTGTAACTTATCACAACAGAATTACTTCTTATATTTTTATCAGACCTCTGAGAAGTAGGAACATGAAGGTAGCATTTTTAGTAGAATATATAAAATTAAAATAGTTATGCTTTTATAATAAACCCTTCTATGAATACTTGTATAAAATCGAATACTACTTAGGAATCAGTTAATGTACTGGAAGTTTGGGAGCTATTGATTTACTAAAAATATTTGCTCTTTCTTTGTCTCTATTTGGAGAGAAATGATAATATAAAGCACCATGCTCATAAAAAAGTAGCAAAACTGGACACAATCTTTCTAAGAAGGAAGATATCATTCAAACAGTTATTTTCCTTCTGAATTTTATATTTTATTTTCAACCACATCTAAAGCCTAAAGAAAATGGTATTGAATGTTAAATCTCAAAGTATGAACAATTGGCACATCCATATATCAGTGATTTCATAATGTCTTCCAGAAAGTAATCTGGCTGATTTGTATGTTTTAACTATTTGAATCTTCAAAAACTCAAGCAACTATTTAGAATAACTTGTAATTAAACAACTATATATGTGATGAATCTGGAATATACTTGTAATTTAACCCTGAAAGTAATTGGTTGCTTCAGTGTTTCAACTTAAAATACCATAACTGAACTTCCCTCATTATAAATATATTTAGGTAGAAGGTGCTTTTCTCTTGCTTCCTTTTAGAGGACTGCTGCAGCACTCTGTGATAAATGCTTTGGGCTGGTCAACCAAGTGTTTTCTGCTTCTTTGGAATCTCAAACACCCTCATCTTGATATGGTTTGGGGCACTCCTTTGTAGGCTCTTTCCTGCTGCCACTCATGAGATTATTCCAGACAAAATACTCCCCCATCCTTGCTCTGACATCTGGTTCACACTGAAATCTCTAGACCATACTCATTTACAAAGGACAATAGCAAACAAGTCCAACCAAACATCACGGATAGTACCTTCCACACACCACGGTTAGGAAGTTCAGCTAAAATACAGAGCAGGTGGGCAACATGGAAGTAAGACAATATTTTTCCTCCTGAAAATTCTTACCTTTCAACATGATTTAAGTCAAAAAGAAACAAGCAGAAGAAGATCCCCATCACCCCAAAGCCTTCAATTTGGATCGGAGCCTGGTCCACTGAAAACTTTTTATTTCAAATGCAATTTATGACTGTATACCAGTGGAATTCCAACATAGCACCTCTCTGATTGTCCTTGCAATTATAACCAGTAGAGGCTCCTCCTTGATGCAGTAGCTGGAAACCCAGCCAGTGGCAATGCATAGTCATAGTGTGCCCACAAGAGAAGTCAGGCTAGACAGCAAAAACAAGACAGAATTCTGCCCCCATCTCCACAACCACCACTTCTTTCCCTCAGAGACACGTGTAACATGTGTCACCAAAGTGAGAGGGAAGACAGACAGATACATGGATATAATGGGCATGCAGGTAGAGATTGTGATATGACATTTCACTTTTTATTTTTTAGCAGAATTTTCCCTTAAAAGTTGTTAGTCATTTGGATTTTCAATTTCAACAGTTTGCCTGCATGACAGATTCCCTTATTTTGGAAATACTTTCAAAATGGAATCTGTTATAGCAGAAAAATCATAAAATAGCTTCATATTTTTCCTGGGGGAATAAAACAAAAAATAAAACTGGCATCATTGTACATGTAAATGCAGATGCTGAAAATTAAAATACTAAAATATTATCTTTTTATTATTTATTGTTTATAAGTTTAGCAAGCCTTTGCCTTTGGAAAATAATATTTCTACTCACATAAGGGAAAAGTGAGGACTGGTTTCTTGTTCAACTACTATGGGCAGCAGCAGTTGAAGTGATGTTGCTTGTGGAAGCTGTGTAGAAAAATATGTAGCACATGCTATAAGGCTTGTTAATGTGTGTGTGGAAAATGTTTAAAGAAACCTCCCGACCATCACCAAATGTGCTGTGACTGAGGAAGGATGAGGTTCTGCAGCAAAAAAACACAATTTTTCCAGAAACAGTGTGAATTTAGGGTAAGTATAAGCTAAAGAAGAACAAGAACTTTTATCTACAGTAAAATTTCCTTTACATTAAATTGGAGCACCCCAAACTCTGTGCTGAGCTGCTTGCACATCTCAGAGTACATCCAGACACAACATACGTACATGTCTGAGGTAGCCTTTACCTAAGTGAGGGCAGGAAGCTTGTAGTGGCAGGAATCAGAGCTCTCCAATTGTTATGATACTATTAAATTAATGATTATAGAGACTTATAAAGATAAGATGAAGTTTTATAAATTACATGTTTCTTTCAAGCAAGAGCATTAAGCTGGACTGAACATTGAACTAATATATTCACAAACAATCGGAATAATATATTGTATAATATATGTAACATATATAAATAATGTATATATTCAAGGAGAGAGAGAAAAAGGGAAATAATGAGGCCCACAGAAAATACCAGCATGTAGATTAACCTCCCCACCCGCCTTGTGGAAAGCTCCAGATTTTATTCAGCTTCATTTCTCTCAGAGAGAATTTGTAAAATGACCATTTAAGTTTACAACACAGAGTCAGGATGCCCAGCAAGCACGAAGCACAGGAGTGGGGTTGGGGATTCCAGAAGAGTCCACAAACCCAGCTTACATCTTTCATCCAGTGGAACACAACCAAACAAATTCAAACTCTCCAAAAAAAAAAAATCAAACACAATGAAAGACAATTTGAAATAAAAATATTTAAAGAATTATCTATTTTTCCCTTAGTTTAATTAAAAAAAAAAAAGAAACTGAGGCCTTCTGAGAAAAACAACAAGATAATTCTCCAGATACAAAAATAGAGTTGGATGGAACTCAGAAAGACAACATAATTAAGATTTACCACATTCACGTTTGTAGGGAAAATAAAATATGTGGTGCAGAAAATAAGTTTAAAATTGTTCTCAGTTTATAGGGGGGAAAATGGAGGAATATAGTTGATATAGAAAAAAAAAAAAAAGATGAGAGAGAGGAAGAATAGAGACCTAAATTGGAACAGCTCACAACTAACTTTTAATATGCATCTTTGAAATGTAAGAAAGATATAAATTTGAAATTCTAATTTTTTCTTGCAAATAGCTTCCAAATGCCAACATTTGTTTTTTAGAATGTTTTAATATGCAAATCATAGTGAGAAAAAATGCCTTTAATTTGTTTGAGAACAGATTCTAAGCAAATCATGAACCAGACGAGGCAATATTAAGTATTGTTCCTTATTATTATTGTTACTTACTACTAACTATTGTTTGGCCCAAAGCTGCCTCCATGCATAGTGAATTATTACCTAACTTAATATGTAAACAAACTGCAACCTAATCTGAGAGTGTATACTCCTGTAACAAGTAGCCTCATCTCAGTCACTCTTAATAGCCAAACCTTCAGCCAGTCATAGGCTGACAGCTACCACAACGTGTCCAAACAAGGCAAAAGCTAAACTGAACACCATCAGGCTATTTCTGTAGGTCATTTCCATTTCTCTTTCTATAAATACGCATGAACTCCTTGAGGAGCAGAGCTCTCTGAACTGCTTTTCATCCTGAGTGCTACACTGTTCCTGAATCATTTTTTTTCCTGCTCAACTAAATTCTGTTAAATTTAACTTGTCTTGGGTTTTTCCTTTAATACTATTAATTAATTTTGGAGGTTAAAATGTTTTTATGCTGGGAGAAAGCAGAGAAGGACGGACAAATAGATGCCTCCAGCAACTGTTTGCATTGTAGATACACCAAATTGAACAACTATCTGCCCCAAAAAAACACCTTCATAAGCTCCAAAAATGAGGTGAGTGATCACTGTAGCTGGTTTTAACATCCTATTAAGGAAAGAGGCAGAGAAGTTATGAAAGACAATCTCAAACTGCTTACAACAACCCTCACCAGGTCCCCAGCAACAGGTGCATGGCACAGAAGGAGAATCTGGGCCCTTAGAGGAGAGAAAGAGCAGCGGTTGTGGGACTTGTCATTGGAACTCAGGGCACCCCTGTCACAGGGGAAAGCAGCACGAAGCAGGACTCATCAAGTGCCATTGGAGGGAGCAATTGCCAGAGGCAATTCACCCATCCCAGTCACTGAAAGCTGATTTCCAGCAAGTCCTGCCAATACTGGTTAATGAGCTCTGGCATCCTAAGTGAACTTGAAAGGCTATCTATGCCACAGGGACTACACTTCCTGGGCGAGTCTTGGTGCTGTGCTGCACTCAGAGCTAGTGGACTTGTGGTGTATGTGACATAGTGAGACACCAGCCAGGGTGGCTAAGGGAGTACTTGTACCATCCCTCCCAGCCCCACATAGCACAGCTGGCAGCTCTGGGAGACTCCTTCACTCTGCACGAGGAGAGGGGAGGGAAAAATAAAGAAGACTTTTTCTTACAATTTAGATACCAGCTCAGCCACAGAAGAATAGGGTACCAGGCAGAGTCCTGAGTCCCCCATTACACACCCTAAATCCCAGATGACATTTCTAAACACCCATGGGCCAGAAGGAAAACCACTCCCTTGAAGGGAAGGACCCAATCCTGGCAGGATTCATCACCTGCCGATTAAATAGCCCTTGGGTCCTGAATAATCAGCAGTGACAGTCAGGCAGTGTGCACCACAGGCCCTTGTGTGAGACTCAGGCTGTGCTGGTTTCTGGTGTGCTGCAGCGCATTTTCAGCTGTGGTGACTCCTTCTGCTTTCAGAAAGGGGAAAGAAGAAGAAAGAGGATTTTGTCTTGCAGCTTGAGTACCAGCTTGACCACAGTGTGGTAGAAAAACAAGCAGCCTCCTGGAGTCCCCGATACTAAGGCTTGGCTCCTGGATGACATTTCTGGATCTTCCCTGGGCCACAGGGAAGTCCACTTTCCTGAAGAGACAGACTCGGGATAGTAGCATCTACTGCAAGCTGACTCAAAAGTCTTTGGGCGTTAAGGGAACATTGGCAGCAGCCAGGCACACTCACTGCAGGACCAGGGCAGTGGTGGTCACAGGGTGAGGCTCCTCTGCCTAAGGAAAGATGAGGAAAGAGTGGGAAGGACTTTGTCTTGTGTCTTGGGTACCAGCTCACCGACAGTAAAACAGAGCACCAGGATTCCTAAGGTTTCTGACTTGAAGCCTTGACTCTCAGTTGGCATCTATGGACCCATCTTTAACCAGGGGGAATTCACTGTCCTAACAGTAAGAAAACAAGCCTGAGTGGATTCACCACCTGCTGGTTGTAGAGACCTTGGGCTTTGAGTAAACATTAGCAGTAGCCAGGCAGTGGTCACTGTGGGCCTTAGGCAAGACCCAGCATTGTGCTGGCTCTGGGTCTGACCCACCACAGTCCTGGTGGTAGTAGTCACGAATGTATTTGTGTTACCTCACTCACAGTTCTAGGCAGCTCATCACAGAGAAGGAGACTCTGTTTGTTTGGAGAAAAGTAAGGGAAGACAATAAAAGTTTCTGCCTGATAATCAAGGAATTCTCCTGGGTCTTACACAAGACCATCAAGGCAAGACCTCTTTGCATCTGTGAGAGCCACAACACTACTGGGTTTGGGGTGCCCCCTAATGCAGACATGGCTGCAGTGACCAAAGATGTAGATCATAATCATCAAGTCCCTTTGAATATGTGAAAAGCCTTCCTAAAAAGAACAGCTAAAATAAGCCCAGACAGAAACAAATTAAAATAAATACCTAACTCTTCAAGGCCTACAAATATTTAACTCTTCAACACCAGAAAACATTCACAACCATCAAGGTCATCCATGACAACATGACCTCACCAAATGAACTAAATAAGGCACCAGTAACCAATCCCAAAGAGAAAGAAATATATGCCCTTTCATACAGATAATTCAAAATAAATGTTTTGAGGAAGCTCAAAGAAATTCAGGATAACACTGGGAATAAATTCACAATTCCATCAGATATATTTTACAGAGAGACTGAATTTTTTTAAAAGATCAAATAAATTTCAGGAGCTGAAAAATGCAATTGACATACTAAACAATGAATCAGAGTATCTTGACAGGAGAATTGATCAAGCAGAAGAAATACTGAGCTTGAAGACAGACTATTTGAAAATACACAGAGGAAACAAAAGACAAAAGAATGATGCACACCTGAAAGATCTAGAAAATAGCCTCAAAAAGGCAAATCTGAGAGTTACCAGCTTTAAAGAGGAGGTAGAGTGATCAGGTAAGAAAGTAGAAATGGGATAAGAACAGAGAACTTCCTAAACCTGGAGAAAGATATCAACATTTCACTAAAAGACGTTTATAGAATGCCAAGCATATTTAACCCAGATAAGATTACTTCAAGACATTTAATAATCAGACTCCCAAAGGTCAAGGATAAAGAAAGGATCCTAAGCAGCAGGAGAAAAGAAACAAATAACATACAAAGACACTCCAGTATGTCTGGCAACAGACTTCTCAGTGGAAAGCTGACAGCCCAGGAGAGAGTGGCAGACATATTGAAGTGCTGACAAAAAAAAAATTCTTTAATCCTAGAATGTTATATCCAGTAAAAATACCCTTCAAACATCAAGGAGAAATAAAGATTTTTCGGGACAAACAAAAGCTGAGGGATTTCATCAGTGCTAGACCTTGACTATAAGAAATGCTAAAAGGAGTCCTTATATGAAAGAATAAAGATATTAACAAGCAATGAGAAATTGTTTGAAGGTAGAAAACTCACAAGTAATTGTAAGAACACAGAATATTATAAAATAGTAACTGTAGTATGTAAACTACTCACATCTTGAGTAGAAAGACTAAAAGATGAACTGATGAAAAGCAATAATTACAACTTTTCAAAACATAGACAATACAATAAAAGTAGAAACATCAATAGATAAAAAATGTAGAATTTTTAATCAGTTTTTTCTTTCCTTGATTCTTAGTTTGTTTATGAAAACACTGTTATAAACACTATCAAGTATTTGCAAGCTTTATGGTAACATCAAATCCAAAAGCATACAATAGGTACTCTAAAAATAAAAACCACAAAATTAAAACATATCTCCAGAGTAAATCACCTTCATTTAAAAGAATACAGAAAAGAAGAAAGAGGAGACCAGAAAACAAGTAGAAAAATGGCCTGAGTAAGTCCTTATGAATAATAACATTGTCCTTATCAATAATAACTTATCAATAATAACACTGAATGTAAATGGACTAAATTATCCAATAAAACACACAGTTGCTGAATGTATTTTTTTATAAAAGGACCCAATGATTCATTGCCTACAAGAAACACACGTCATCTATTAAGACACAAATAGACTGAAAAGGATGAAAAAAGATTCCGTACCAATAGAAACCAAAGAGCAGTACTTACATCAAAGGAGTAGCTATACTTACATCAGACCAAATATATTTCAAAACAAAATCTATACAAAGTACAAAGAAGATAATTAAATAATAATAAAGAGGTCAATTCAGTAACAGGATATAACAGTTATAAATACATATGTACTCAACACTCGAGCATTCAGATATATTAAAACAAACATATTAAGCTTAAGAGTGAGTTAGAATTTAATACAGTAATAGCTAGAAACTTCAATACAACCCCACCAGCATTGGACAGATAATTGAGAAAATCAAAAAAAGAAATATTGAACTTAAATCTGCATTATAGACCTAACAGATATTTACAGAACACTTATCCAAGAGCTGCAGAATACACATTTCTTTCCTTAGCACATGGATCATTCTCAAAGACAGACCATATTTGAGGCCAAAAAAAAACAAGTCTTAAAATTTTTTTAAAAATTGAAATTGTGGCAAGTACCTTTGCTGATCAGAATAAAATAAAATGAGAAATATGTACCAAGATGAACTTTTGGAAAGTATACAAAAACATGCAAATTAAACCACATGTTCCTAAATGACTAGAAGGTCAACAAAGAAATTAAGAAGGAAATTCAAACATTTCTTGAAACAAATGAAAATGGAAACACAATGTACCCAAACCTATGGAATACAGCAAAAGCAGTTCAAAGAGAAAAGTTTATAGCAATGAGTGCTAAACCAAAAAGTAGAAATAACTTCAAATAAATAACCTAATGATGCATCTTAAAAAATCAGAAAAGCAAGACCAAACCAAATGCAAAATTGTAGAAGAAAAGAAATAATAAAGATAAGAGCACAAATAAATAAAACTGAAATAAAGAGAAAATACAAAAAATAAACCAAATAAAAATTTTGTTTTTGAAAAGAAAAACAAAACTGAGAAAGTTTTAGCCAGACTAAGAAAAGAAGAGAGACGACAAAAACAAACAACATCAGTTATACAAAATGAGACATTAAAATTAGTACTGCAGACACTTGTGAAATCATTAGAAGGTGCCATGAACAACTATATGTCTATAAATCAGAAAACCTAGGAGTAATGGATAAATTCCTAGACACAAAACTACATATCAAGGCTGAACTATAAATAAATTCAAAATCTGAACAGACCAATAATAATTATTGAGATTCAAGCCATAATAAATATCTCCCAGCAAAGAAAAGCCTGGGACATGATGCAATCATTGCTGAATTTAGCCCAAAATTTAAAGAACTAATACTAATCCTACTCAGACTACTCTGAAAAATAGAGAAAGAGGGAGTACTTCCAAATTCATTCTGCAAGACCAGTATTAACTTGATACCAAAAACAGAAAAAGTCACATCACAAAAAGAAAACTACAGGCCAGTATTCTTGATAAACACTGATGCAAAATTTTTCAACAAAATACTAGCAAACCAAATTCAATGACAGGTTAAAATGATCACTCATCATAACCAAGTGGGATTTATCCCAGGGATGCAAGGATAGCTCAGCATATGATAATAAATTAACATGATACATCATATCAACAGAATGAAGGAAAAAAACTATATGATCATTGCAATTGATGCTGAAAAAGCATTTGACAAAATTCAACATCCACTTATGATAAAAACTCCCAAAATCTTGCTATAGTAAGAGTATACCTTACCACAAGCCATGTATGACAGACCCACTGCTAGTTTTATACTAAATGAGGAAAAACTGAAAACCTTTCCTCTAAGATCTGGGACAAGATGAGAATGCCATTTCCACCGCTGTTATTCAACATAGACCTGGAAATACTAGCTAGAGCAACAATACAACATAAATAAAGGTTATCCAAATTAGAAAGGAAGAAGTCAAATTATCTTTGCAGATGATATTAACTTTTATTTGGAAACATCTGACTCCACAAGAAAAATATTACAGCTAATAAATAAATTCAGTAAAGTTGCAGGATACAAAACCAACAGGCAAAAATCAGTAGCATTTATATGCCAGCAGGAAATTATCTGAAAAAGAAATTAAAAAAAAATCCTGTTTACAATAGCTACAAATAAAATAAAATACCCAGGAATTAACCAAAGAAATGAAAGGTCTCTATAAGGAGAAATATAAAACTTTGCTGAAAGAAATTGAAGAGAATACAAAATAAATGGAGATAGTCCATGTACGTGGATTAGAAGAATTATTCTGTTAAAATGTCCATACTACCCAAAGCAATCAACATAGTCAATGCAATGCCTATCAAAACATTATCAAAGCATTTTTCATAGTAATAGAGAAAAATAGTCCTAAATTTTATATGAAACCAGAAAAGACTCAGAATAGTCAAAGCTATCTTGAATGAAAAGAACAAAACTGAAGGAATCACATTACATGACTTCCAATTATACTACAAATCTATAGTAACCAAAACAATATGTCACTAGCATACAAAGAGATACATAGACCAATGAAACAGAATGCAGAACTGAGAAATGAATCCATACATCTACAGTGCACTCATTTTTGACAAAGGTGCCAAGACATACATTCAGAAAAAGGCCATCTTTTCAATAAATCATGCTGGGAAAACCAAATAACCATATGCAGAAGAATTAAACTAGACCTCTATCTGTCAGTATAAACAAAAATCAAATCAAAATAGGTTAAGGAGTTAAGTCTAAGACCTCACACTATGAAAATACCAAAGGAAAACATTGGGGGAAACCTCAGAGCATTGGTCTGAGCAAATTTTTTTTGACTAATATCCCACAAGCACAGTTAAGCAATACAAAAATAGACGAGTGGGATCACAGCAAATTAAAAACCTTCCGCATAGCAAAAGAAACAATAAAATGAAAAGACAACCCACAGAATGGGAGAAAATATTTGCAAACTACCTGTCTGACAATGAATTGATAACCAAAATACATAAGAAGCTCAAAGGACTCGATAGGAAAAACAATAATTCAATTAAAAATGAGGAAAAGATCTGAATACAAATTTATCAAAAGAAAACATAAAATGGAAAATAGGTATATGAAAAAAATCTCAACATCACCGATCATCACAAAATGGCAAATCAAAACTACAATAAGATGTCATCTCATCCTAGTTAAAGTAGCTTTTATCCAAAAGACAGGCAATAACAAATGCTGGCCAGGATAAGAAGAAAAGGCCACCCTCATATACTATTGATAGGAATTTAAATTAATGAAACCATTATGGAGAACAGTTTGGAGATTCCTCAAAAAAATAAAAATAACACTACCATATAATCCAGCAATCCCACTACTGGGTATATACCCAAAAGAAAGGAAATTGGTATATCAAAGAGATACCTGCACTCGCATGTTTGTTACCGGACCATTTACAATAGCCAAGATTTGAAAGGAACCTAACTGTCCTTCAATAGATAATTAAATAAAGAAAATGTGGTACATATACAAAATAGAGTACTATTCAGCCACGCAAAGAATGAGATCTTGACAATTGCAGCAACATAGATGGAACTCGAGATCATTATGTTAAGTGAGATAAACGAGGTACAGAATGACAAACTTTGCAGGGTCTCACTTATTTTTGAGACATAAAACAATTGAACTCATTGAGATAGAGTGGAAGGATAATTACCCAAGGCTGGGAAAGGTGGTGCAGGGATGTAAGGGAAGAAGGGATGGTGAATGGATTAAAAAATGTAATTAAATAAAATTAATAAGATCTACATTTGATAGTCCAGCAGGGTTGCTACAGTCAACAACAATTTATTGTACATTTCAAAATAACTGAAGGAGTATAATTGAATTATTTTAGTACAAAGAAAGAATAAATGCTTGAAAAATGGATACCTCATTTACCCTGATGAGATTATTGTGCATCATATGCCTGCATCAAGATATCTCATGTACTCCATAAATATATGCATCTACTATGTACTTACAAAAATAAAAAATTAAGATGTTTTTATATTAATTTTCATTTTACAAATGTGCTCTCAGTTTCTCAGGTAGTTTCCATGAGTTTAAGACTTCATCATTTCTCATTCCCTTCAAAAGCTACATGTCCTAACTTCTAATTACTCAAATATCTCCTTTCTGCCCTGATACATCTAAAAAAGTGCATTACAACTACATTGAACGAAAATACCACTCCCACAAACAGGCACACAGAGATGAAACATATACGTATTAGTGCAGGGATCTTCAGGATCTTAAAACAGGGCCTCAGATTTACTCATTTTAATTAATATGGGATATTGAAATAATTGTGCAATGGTAAAATTTTCCAAAATCACACTTGTTTATGGAAAAATTTTGTAAGGTGTAGAAAATCAGGATGTTTAATGGTATTTTATTAAATTGCTTTAGGTTTTAAATTGCCCTTTCACACTTTTCACCTATATTTTTATGTTTATCAGAAGATTAGATTGATAAACAATGATTAAGGAAAATAAAAATATAAGTATTTGTACTTTCATGCTCAAATAAGTAACTGATCTCACTATACACACTCACATACACACACACCCACACACATAAACACAAACACATAAAGAGAGAGACAGAGACAGATATTTTATTAAGAAAGCAAAATCAGGCCAGGCACAGTGGTTCATGCCTGTAATCCCAGCACTTTGGGAGACTGAGGTGGGTGGATCATGGGGTCAGAAGTTAAAAACCAATTTGGCCAACATAGGGAAATCCCATCTCTACTAAAAATACAAAAAGTTAGCCGGGTGTAGTGGTGTGTGCCTGTAATCCCAGCTACTTGGGAAGCTGAGGCAGGAGAATCAAGTAAATCCGGGAGGCAGCGGTTGCAGTGAGCTGAGATCACATCATTGCACTCCAGCCTGGGTGACAGTGTGCGACTCTGTCTCCAAAAAAAAAAAATCAGGCAAGGTCTCCAGAATCTTCATATCTATTCTAATTGCCATTACTTCTCATAAAAACAAACATATTTCTTCTGAAATATAATTGTCTCTTAAAGGAAAAATTGTATATCTATTCATGGAATAGAGATCCGAAATTTGGTATTTCTGATACCAAATGTGTGCTTTTTTCTTTTTCTTTTTTTCTTCCTCATACCAGACAATTTTCTAATTCTCCAGACATCAAATAGGTGCCCTATAACTTAGTTCAAATCTGATACTATCTACCAGAGTCAGTGTCCTGCTAGTTAGTGTTAGACTTCACCAGTTTAAAGACTCAGTCCCCGTAAGACGGCCCTCATGTCAGATGCCAGTCACAAATAATGGGACTCCAGGGACCCATGCTTCTTTCTAACTTGATTACAAAGTCAGAGGTTCCCACATCTCTCCCCTCAGTTTCAATAATTTGTTAAAGCAGTTCACAAACTCGAGGAAACATTGACTTAAATTTATCAACTTATTATAAAGAGTGCAGGTGAAGAAATGAAGAGGTACATAGGGTGAGGTCCAGAGGGTCTGGAGTTCAGGGACTTCAGTCCCCATGCAGTTGGGGTGCTCTACATTCTTGATATGTGAATGCATTCACCAACCAGGAAGATCTACAAACACTACAGTTTATAGATCTTTATGGAGGCTTCCATAAAAATCTCAGGTAGCATAGGCAAGATCATTTATTAACTCAGTCTCTTGTCTCTCTTCCCTCCCTGATAGATGGGGGTTAGACTGAAAGTTCTAAGCTTCTCTAATCATAATTTAGTTATTCTGATGACCAGCTCTCTTCTGAAGCTATCTAGGACCCCATCAGAAATCATCAGTTTAGGATAAGTGATGCTCTTATTACCCAGGAAATTCCAGGGGTGTATTAGTCTGTTCTCCAACTGCCATAAAAAAAATACCTGAGATCAGATAGTTTATTAAGAAAAGAGGTTTAATTGGTTTATGACCTTGCAGGCTATGAAGGAAGCATGATGTCGGCATTTGCTCAGCTTCTGGGAGGCCTCAGGAAGTTTCCAATCGTGGCAGAAGGCAAAGAGGAGCAGGCACGTTACATGGTGAAAGCAGGAGCAAGAGAAAGGAGAGAGGTGCCACACCCTTTTAAATGACCAGATCTTGTGAGAACTCGCTATTTTAAGGACACTACCAAGGAAAAGTTTCTCATGAATGGAGTAAGCCATTCGTGAGAAATTTGCCCATATGATCCAATCACCTTCCCCAGATCCCACCTCCAATACTAGAGATTACAATTCAACATGAGATTCGGGTGGGGACACAGATCCAAACCACATCAAGCAGATTTAGGATCTCTGTGTAAGGTGTTCCTGTCACCCTCATTACTCAGGGAACTATAAGAGTTTTAGCAGCTCTGTGTCAGGAACCTGAACAGGAACTACATATGATTTTTTTTTCTTATTGTATTATACCTCCACATCAGATGAAAGTTAATACAAGCATTGAACTGAAGTAATTTACATATTCCAACATATTTTCGTCTAGAGGATGATCTTTTAGAGATTATTTTTAAACAATAGAGCAGATATATTTTCTTCAGAATATTTCTGTATAAAAACATTATTCTCAGAGACCTGCACAGAGACTGGGATGTGTCCATTGCATGGAAATTATGAACATGCTACTCCATCCACATTTCTTGGGCAGTTTATTTTTCCCACTGATTTGTGAAAACTGCAATGAAATAACATTACCATTAACAATTGAAAATGCCCAAGTTATTTCACTGAAGCCTGTATTAATCTGTTTTTACACTGCTATAGACACTACCTGAGGCTTGGTTATTTATAAAGAAAGGAGATTTAATTGACTCACGGTGATACAATCATGGTGGAAGGTGGATGGGAAGCAATGCAGGTCTCACGTGGCAGCAAGTGAGAGAGGACGTGGCAGCAAGTGAGAGAGGGCGAGCACGGGGAAGTTTGAGGCACTTATCAAACAACCAGATTTTGTGAGATATCACTATCATGAGAACTGCAAGGGGGAAATCCAGCCCCATGATTCAATAACCTCCCACCAGCTCCCTCCCTTGACATGTGGGGATTACAATTTGAGATGAGATTTGGGTAGGGACACAGAACCAAACCATATCAGAGCTTGATACACATTTTTAAAAATAAAAATACATTTTCTTTACAAATTAATCAATAATTTAATCCTGGAAAAGAAAACTATTTAAAAACATTTGACAAAATAGGCTATCACTCTCTTTAAATGTCCATTGTCTGACAGTCTAAAAACTCATAGCTTACAGAGAATGCTTCTCATTGCTTTGGTTGACACAGGCCAAGCCCGTGGTAAGTATTAAATAATTGCTGAATGAAATAAAATGTTGTTTGAATTAATTAACATATATCTCACTAGCCACATTCTCTTTCTTCTCATTACCTCTCTCTCCAGAGAAACAAAACACTGTTGGAAAAATAGGAAGATATATAAAAACTTTATAAATTACAGATTCATGATCTCTAATTTAAATTTGATTTTTGTTGTGGGTCATTGATATTTTGATTAATCTCTCATTGTCCCGCTTAAGTTCTCATTTCTTCTCATGTCATAATCTTCACCCTCATTAAGCTGAGGTCATTTCCTAGTTTATTGAGAAAAGATTGAGATAATCTCTCATTAAATAGCTCATTAACTCTCATAATATTTTCCTCGATATATAAGTAACCTTTACTATCTCTTTTATTCCTACCTACTATATGAGTGAGAGAGAGAAAGAGCACTCTCCAAATAAACACATAATTTTCTCTATTTCAATAAGAAACTGATTTTTTCCTCTCTCTTTCCAAACACATTTTACTTCCCCATTCCTGTGTTTACGACTCTAGTACTTTTTTCCTTTTATTTTACAAAGACATATAAGTTAACAGTCATTATTTACTATTCCAGAGTTTTAAACTGGAATAGTAACCAATATTTCTATACTTTCTATTACTTTTTTCTTTGAAATGTCACTCGTTTCTTATAATCTTGCATTAGAATGATAGCAATGATACAAAAAGAAATAGATCTACCACAATGTTAATTTCTAGAAAAGAAATCATTAGCAAACTAGACATTTTGTGGAGTTTCTTAGAAAATATAGGAAGAAATAGTAATGGAATAAATGAAAAACCTGGGTTAGAGGGAAAATTGCAATCTACACCATGCATAGGAGAAGCTACTGTGCATATTATAGATGTTTCCTGGGTGATTTTTTTTAAAGAATTAACTATTTTGAAGAACATGAGTGTTTAGTTTCTTCTAATGGAGGCACTTAAAAGACAAAACAGTTTGTGCTGGCCTCTGCCCCAGCTTGTTATTTTAAGGGAAAGATAACTAGTATCTCTAAATGTTTTATAACCTACATATGAACATGACGTTTCAAGGTAGCTCCTATGCAGTGGGCTTGCACTCAAGGCATGAAGTCTTTAAGACTGGAATTGTCTCAAGAAACGCTTGGGAACATTAAAAGAGAAAGGTTCACTCTTCTTGTCTGCCTTTTATTGCAATAAAATTTACCATCTTCACCATTTTAAGTGTACAGTTGATAGTATTAAATAAATTTATAAATTTGCACAACCATCATCTATCTCCAGAACTCTTTTTATGTTGTAAAACTGAAATTCTACACCGGCTAGATAATAATCCTCCCTTCCCACTGACCCCAATTCAGTCATTGGCAGCCACTATTCTGCTTTCTGGCTCTATAATTTTGAAACTTTACATATCTCCTATACATGGAATAATACACTATACATCTTTTTTTTGTGTGTGATTAACTTACTTCGTACAATGTCCCTAAGGATAATCCATGTTGTAGCATAGGTAGAGTTTCCTTCCTCTCTTTTAATGCTGAATAACTTTACATTGTATGTATATACCCATTTTGCTAGTCCAGTCATTTATCAATGATCACTTGAGTTGCATCCATGTTTTAGCCATTGTGAATAACGTGGCTATCAACATAGATGTCCATTCCTAAACTTCAAAATTTACAACAGACTCTTAACGGGTTGACAGCATTATTCTTTCTTCCTCTCTCAGTGTTGAAAATCAGACTGGAATTTCTAGGCACCAATGGCATATTAGACTGCAGAGGATGTTAAAAGTGAAACATAAAGAAAAAAAATAATCATGGGCACAATTTGTAACGTTAAACAATAATTTCCAGAATCATGTTCAACTGTCAGTACTTTTTAAAGTTTCCCAAGTGATTCTAATGTTCACTTGGGGTTCAGACCCACTGATTTAAGTAATTCAGAGGTTTCATCTGTAGTTTCAGTGGGAGAAATTGACACATGCATTTATCTGCAGGAGCACTGTGTAAGACTGCCTATCTTTTTGGAGTCAGATTTCAGTAATAGTGGCCAAATATTTTCTACAGAGTGGTACAATACAAGGTGCAGGAAAGTAGTCACTCAGCATTTGCACTGAAACAAATTATCTGCAACATTCATTTTCAAAGAATGTAATAGTATCAACTGGACAATGAAAAAAGTAAGAACCACTGAGACCTAAGTAAAACTTTCTCATTTATGAAGAAGTTATCCTGCACTCACAGGAAATTACGTGAATAATTTAAGTGAGGTTATATAGCTACTTATGATTGTTCTGGACACATTTTGACATGTCCTAACTACCCAAATCCATGTTTTACAAGTGTAATATCTGTTCATTATTCTCTATAAGGCATATTTCTTGTTTATATATTTTAAAATCTCAAAACTGTATTTCTTTTTCCTTAAATTATCACAAAATCTTTGGAGATTTTTTTGTGTTTTGAAATTAACATGCCAAACTGCCATTTCATAGACGTATTCTCTAAGATTTTCTCAGTAAAGGCTTGTTATGGAAAAGGTACTGAGGGAAAATATGGAACATCTATATTTTGAGTGATTCTGTAGAAAACGGTGCAATAAATATGAGTGACAATGAATAAGTTCAGCAAACCACAAGAGATGTTGACTCTAAAACTTTTAATGTCCACTGGGTTTAAGTCACAAGTTGGAATGTGTGTTTTGGCTGGGCATTAGCCCTGAGTAAAAAGCCTCTTTTAGAATCTAGAAATTATTCTTACAGAATGCTTTTGTCAATTAAGGATACATTTGGCAGAACATAACAGAAGTTTCAAATAATACTGGCTTTAAAACAGGAGAATTCTTTTTCTCATGGCTTACCAAGAAATCTCGAGATAAGCATATGATAACAGTCACTCAGGAGCTCACTGACATTAGGGTCACACTCTCTTCAGCTATGTTCATGGTTTCAAGAAGGCTTCTGGACCTCCAGACAGTAAAATAGAGAAAGAAAAATGATGTGGTGGGACTTTCTTTGAAAAATGTTGTACCTCATTATATATAGCATTATTAAATAAGACAGTGGAGTTTGGGAACAAAATTAGAACACTTGTCTGTTGTATGGAATATAGAATAAAGAAGCATAATCTTAATTTGATTTCTATCAGAGTAGACATTAATAATCAGTGGTTATAATATAGACTTCATAATAAAGGATGCAAGGCTTCTAGCTTCACCTTAAGGCACAGGTAAAAAACCAACTCCAGGTGGACAAAATACTTAAATATGAAAGGTAAATTACAAACCTTAGAGGACAATAAGAAATATCTTCACAATTTTGAAACAGCAGATGATTTCCCAAAAGAAACAAGCACACAAAATATAAAGAAATACAATGATAAAATCTATCAACATTAAAATTTCAGACTTCTTTTTTAGCATATATCATAAAAAGAGTAAAAATACAGCCCTTCTCCCTTGATATCCATGGGATAGTTTTTCCAGGATGTGCTCTCCCATTCCCCCTGCAGATATCACAATTCGTGGATGCTCAACTCCCTTATATGAAATTTACATATAGCCTACTACACATTCTCCTGTATACTTTAAGTTATCCCTAGGTTAACTTGCAATAACTAATACAATGCCTACATATCATTTCACTTGCATGAGCTCAACACAATATTTAGCATGTGACAAATTCAACTTTTGCTTTCTGAAATTTTGCAAAATTTTATTTGAGTATTTTGGATCTGCAATTGATTGAATTCATGAATGCAGAACCCAGAGATATGAAAGGCTAAGTAAATCAGGATAAACTACATTAATCAAATAATTGATGAAACAATATCTACATTATGTAAACATTTTAAAAACTCATACAAATTTTTAAAAAATAATAAAAAGACAACAACCAGAGAGGAAAAAAGGCACGCATCATGAACTGAGATCCCATGGAAGAGACAGGAATAGTCTATAAACTTTTGACACTAGTAATACCCAGAAAAATACAATCTAAAATTAAAGTGCCATTTTTAAGTCATTAATGTTGGTAGAAATCTAGAAGTTAGATCATGGCAACTGTCAAGGAGGTAATGAAGGAATCGATCTGTTGCTCACTGCTGGTTCATGTGAAAGTGGAGCATTTCACTTTAGAGGAAGTTTGAGGTACCTAAAGTCTTAGCTCAATAAAGAGTGAAGGAAATAGGGAAGTAAGGAAGGAAAAGAAGAAAGCAAGGTAGAGCAGCACTGAAACCTCCCAGGAAATACTGCTGTTTGCTTGGTGAAGTAAATTTTCTCTGGAGAAGTTTTATCAACTCGCTACACTGAAGAAAAGACTATTAAGAGAGACAGAGTGTGAGAAATGTGTTCTTTTAAGCCTTGTCATCTGTCTTGTCTTGGTCAAAAGGCATCTCAGTCTGTACTAAATCTGGAACACTTCAGAGCAGTAGAAAGGCCCCTCAGACATTGGACGATCAAGTTGGATTAGTCCCAAAACCTCTAGCTAAAGTGACAACTACCAGGTAGAGCACAGTGGAAGTTATTGGAGATGAGACGATGACTGAGGTTCTCCACTGAACAAGTAGCCAAGATTCTGACATCGGTTTATCTGGGGAGGCATCTATTTCAGCCCAGTTCATCTACTAAAGTTAAACATATGCATCCCAGCAACCCCAATTATAGACAAACTCATGTGTTTATAATCCAGGAGTTATGTACAAAGGAAGCTTGCTTAGAAATAGCTGGGGGTTAAAAACAAAAGAGGTGACAAACCAGACAAAAACCCCTTCACACCCCTTAAATGAGTGTCAAGAGCAGACAGAACATAAAATGCAGACAAAAAGAGAAAACTGTAGTTATAGACATCAAGCTGAAGAAATGTCACAAAACCAATGTTGGACCAAACAACCAAATCATAAAACATTGCATACACCAAAACTGTATTTAAATATAAAGTTCAAAATTGCTAAACTATGAATATATCTAAATAAAAATTTCTAATATACATAGGTTTTCATTCATGGAATGAGAAAAATAGCTACAAATGAAAAATGTCCTACAAGGAGTTTCTGAGATACTAGGAATATACCACTTAAGATAGTGAATATTTGAGTGTGTATTGTATTATTAGTTATATTAATTATACAGTTTATAAATTATTCATTTATATAAACACCTCACAAAATCAAACACATTACATAGCTATCTAGAATAGTCAGTGAAGTGATTCAGGTTCCTAATATTTAAATAATGCTTTATTAGTTTTGACATGTAATCACGTAAGAAAAATAATTATTTAACCAAAACCTAGACAATTAAAATGTTTTTCTTCTTTTTTTATATTACATTGAACTCTAAATAAACATAATTCTAATTCTTCAGAGAAACATTGAAAAGCAATAGTAAGAGTACTCTGGTTACCTTTTGATTGTTTAGACTTTTGGAAATAGCTTGACCCTCCAAATACACTTAGGAAATAACATTTTGTTTTACCAATAAATTCTTCAGGTATCCTATTTGAGATGAATTACATTGCTATCGTCTCTTTGCCAGTAAAACAAATATAATTGCATACTCCAAATTGAATGGTTGGAAAACATACAAAAAGAGTAATTTGAATTAGCTTATTTGAGAATAAAATAGAATTCTATTTCCTGTTTTTTTTTCATTTAAGCTTCTCAGTTATACATTTCACCTGCTTACTGGACACATTGGTAATAATTGGGATAAGACAAGCAGAATACTTTTAGACAGACTGCAACTGATTGATTTGACAAACCATTAAAAGTATGACAGCTCTATTAAAGTCGTTATTTTAAATAAAATAATTGACAAATATATTTAAGACACTCTTCCTGTCATGTGAAAATCTCATAAAAGTAAATAAGACATTAAATGATAAAACAATAAAAGAAAGGGTAACATCATTTACACTTTAGGTCACTATGTTCCGTGGATACTAAGTGTAAAGTGTGAACAAGTCTTGATTCACAGAGTATAGGCAAATTATACAATACTTTGCAATTTCCCCTATTAATTCTATGTGGGTGAATTTATATTTATCTTTGAAGATTAAATAAATAATATACATGTTAATTCTGATACATAGTTCATGTTTAATAAGCATATTCATTACATTAAATAAAATATTATAAAATGTAATGGTAAACAACAGTGCATAATTACAAACCAAATTAATCCTTTTCTATTTCTTCAAAGCATTAGACTTATATTTATTGAGATTTCAAGTTAATTTTTAAAACGTAAAAAAATTGTGACAGTCTATTAGTTTGATAAATTAATACATACTTTTCTAAATTAATTAAATATACTCCATGACTAAAACTTTTTAAATTAAGAGAACACATAGGAAATTTAAATCTATCAAAACAAATGACAAGTCAAATCTCATTTGTTTCACTTTTATACCTTCGTCTTCTGTAAGTCACAGCATTTTTGTTGATGTAGCTCACATATCCATATGTTAAAAAAGAAATCAAGTATTAAAATCAGAAAAACAAAATTTATTTTTCATACTACTTACTTTCAGCTACATGTGGTAAAGGAAATTGATATTATACAGCTATACGTGAAGGTCAAATGGACATTTGATAGTTGTCAAATTTCATGTTACTCTTATTTACAATGATATTTTCATCTTTACTATGCATTCAAAGACTTTTATTGAGTTACTAGCATACTTTGCAAGCAGCATAAATTTTATCTGCCTCTTTCCAGCTATCTCAAATGAACAATCTAAGAAAAAGTAGTTTTTTTCTAAGTAACTACTGATTCAAAATCAGCTCTTACACACTCATCCCTTTGCTTACCTAATCGCTCCTCCACACTTCTATAATGTAGACATTTTAGTACTGACTCTCATTATAAAAAATAATGACCAAAGGTAATATGTGTACTATAATTTTTTCAGCTATAAATCCAAGTAGTGTTTCTACTGGAATATGATACAGTGTATGAAGAAGGCATCATAAGTAATTAGCTAAAACTAAAATAAAAACCTTTTATTAAAAATGATTCTATGTTTGCTGAAAGCAAGCAAAATAAAGTTTAACTTGTGTAGAATGGGTGTCTTTTTGTTGTTGAAATGATAGCAAGAGAGAAAAGACTTTTTAAGGCAGATTTCTCAAACTTCATCCTTGTGAGAAAGCTTGGATTTCTTTCTTTTTTTATCCTGGTGATGTTTTCTTAAAGAGCACAAATAGACAGTCCTTACATGATTTCTCCTTCCAAGCAGAAAATATCTTGCCATTTTATTTCACTGTTTACATGCAGCTGTTTTTGGCATTGTAATGAAGTGACGAGGGTATGCAACACTGCGCGGTATGAATTCAGCAATGCAGATCAGTATTTTTTCAGCTTTTTATTCACAATCTGTTATTCATGTGCTAATGGATTTTTCTCTTATTAATAACTATATGGAAATTATTCTGTGAAAAGGTCTAGGAAACACTTTATAATCAGAGGTTTCAACATCTAAATTATATGCAGAGAGCTTAATTATATTTTACCTCAATTTTAATTTAATTTCACCATTAATACATTGAACTGGTTAAATAAAATAAAAAGGCATGCACTGAAAAGTCAGTCACTCATTTCTGTGCACAACAGCATGTTTTCCCAACATTGACAACTCTCCCACCATAATACACCCAATAGAACCCTGTGTCTTAGGATTTCTGTTTTCTTCCACCAATTTTTTTTAAAAAGTATATGTAATAAAACACAAGGATATACTCTCAGTTTTCCTCCTTTCCTCAATAAAACACACAACTCTGTACATTATTCTGCTTATTTCACTCAATGAAATATTTGGAACCTCTCTATATCAAAACAGAAAAGGCATCCTCATTGTATTTTATTGCATTTTACTGTATTTTTTGTATAGATTTGAATTAATTTATATAACCAGAACCAAGCATTGATGACATAATTGTTCCCAGTATTGTGTTATTATAACAATGTTACAATGAATAATTTTGTACTAATGTCATTCCATGCATGCGATTGCATCTTTCACATGAGTTATCAGATATGAAATGGTACATACATTAGAAAATGTTACAGATATTTCCAAAAGTCTACAGATATTTTCAATCCTGAGAATTGTACCAAGTTGCACACTCATATTTGATATATTAAAGTGCTTGTTTCTCTAGAGCCTTGCAAAGTAAGTGTATTATTAAACATTTTCTTTGTGATCATTTGGATGTATCAGTTATTCCCTATCATATTAAATATAAGACTTAATATGTACATATATACATGTATAAATTATAATTGTCAAGATTCTCTGACTATGCTGCAGTGAAATTCACTTGGTCTTTGTATATCTACATAACTTCAAAAATAAGTTAATACAGTATTGAGCTGGACATGTAGTTGGGTAGGATTGCTTGAGCTCAGGAGTTCAATATAAGCCTGAGCAACACAGAGAACCCTTGTCTCTACTAAAAACGTTTTTAAAAAATCAGTTGGATGTGGTAGCATACCTGTAGTCCCAACTAATGCCACTGTGCAACAGCCTGAGCAACAAAGCGAAAACCTGTCTCAAAAAAAGAAAAATTAATACAATGTTATAACTCAAATAAACAAAGAAAATAAAATAACATTTTAAGAATCTTTGTGTTTCAATATGTAAGTACACAGATGTGTCTATATAAGAAGTTATCTCATCAGATATGTATACAAAGCAGAAGAGTTGTGTGGGTAACTCAGATGTCTCCTGTGGAGTTTGTGTGGTTGACGTGACATTGCAAACTATGACAGCTCTTGATAAAGTTGCAAAAAAAATTCAACACTTCTGTTTATTCATAAGGTAAAGTTATGTTACCAGGATGTTGCATATAATTTGAATACCATTCTTTGTGTATTTTGTGAAAATATGTAAACCTAATAGGGGTTCTGGGCTCGTAAAATTGTAAACTCTTTTTAATACACAAATGCCTGACAAGACATTTGAAAATTGTGTGGGACACCAGCTTATTTTTTTTCTTTTGTGTATCTATGGCATTTACTACAGGAACTGTACATCAATGTTCCCTATCTTCTAAATAGCTGAATTTGCCTAAAATGCTCCCCCAAATTCCAATGTTCTACATTAATAATTAGAGCTAGTATGATAGGTGAAAATAGTATCTTAATGGAATATTAGCTTTATTTTAAGAGTAAACTTGGTATTTCTATAGGCCTAAACCCCATTTGTGTATCCCTTTCCGTGATCTGTACATTTATCACCTTTACCTGTATTTATTGAGTAATGTTTTACTAATCAATTTCCGTATGATTTCTGTATAAAGTAGATATCAGATCTTTCTGGTTCAAATTGCAAATATTTCCCAGTTTTGTTTGTTTGTTTCAATCCTGACTGTTTCCTTGGGTATTTTTTTTTAGTACTTTGTTTTGTGTGTTTGTTTTTTCTTCTGTTTAGTTTTTTATTATCTTGATGTTATTTTTCTAACTTTTTCAATTCAGTAGGCTATTTGTTTTCATTGTTATTTGATTACCAATAATACTATTAAATTTTATTAATTTGAGCTGTGTCCACTATGTATTGTGTTTATTTCTGATGTATTCTAAAAGTCTGAAACCTTAATTAATATTGCCTTTCAGACCACAGAATTGCTTAGAAAACATTTTGAAATTTCTGTAAACAAGAGGTGTTTTAACTGTGTATTTTGTTAAAAATTTTTAATTACATGCACTGTAATGAGAAAATATTTTCCCTGCTACTTCTACCTTTTAATGTTATTTAGGACTTCTTTATAATCTACTACATAAGAACACACCACACAAAACTCTGTCAGTACATAGATAGACGTTGTTAAGTAAATAGATACAGATGTCTAATACATTTATTATTAAGATCTACATCATTGCAAGTGTATCTCCTCAGTTTGACATTTATTTATATTATGTGTATCAATCACTATACCGAATAAAAACAATAACATATTTTCTCTTCTATAACCCCCCTTCCACTCTTCTGCTGACAATTTTAGTTACTAATATTAGGCTTTGCATGTTCACCCATATAATGTGAAATATCCTATATTTTTATTACTCTAACTCTGTTTTCAGGGATTGAACATTTATATATTTATTAAATTTAGTAATAGAATTAAGTAAACATTGTAAATGGAGAAAATCTAAATATATATGCTAGAGACTTTTAAACTTTAAGTTTTAAAAATAGCAATGAAACTTCAGTTTGCATTTTAAAACTACTTTTCTCTTTGCCTATATGTAGATTGTATCTTCAGGTATTTTTTTAATATCTATACCATTATATAATGATAGTTTGTGTATCTGATCCTGCCTTTGAGATGTTCTCATTCATACTGATTTCTTAGTGGTTTGACGAATATTGGAACCCTCACATGGATCTTTATGTATCGTCTCCAGAATAGGGTACTTACAACTGAATGAAACAGTTGTTTCATTTCCATTTGTTCCAAGAACTAATGCAATTTCTTATTTTTATTTTTTTTCCCAAGGAATAAAAGTGGACTTTCATTCTAGGCACTGAAGCACCTTCTATTTTGCAACTGTAAAACACTCTCACATGCCTTTGCCAAAATACAATTATTTCTACTGGATTTTGTTGTTGTTGATCAGCAGTGTAGCTTCAGGTGCAGTGACTGTCAGGACCAAAATCAGTGGGCTCTTGTCTCTTTGTAGTCTTCCTTCCTTCTCTTCCTTCCGAACGACTTCATTGGGGTATATTCTACAAGCATTTAATTTTACCAGTAAGAGTTTAAACTGTCCACATTGTATGAGAAAATAGTTTTTGAGCATTTAGTAATGGCATAAATATTTCTTTTTCACTTAATGGCTAAGATTTTTCTGAGGATATACTAAGGATCAAAATAACTCCTAATTTTCAGCCAGTAACATAAATATGACATTTTATTTAGTTTGCTTAACTAACAAAACAAATAAACCTTATTTTACAGAGACTGTATATGTCTTGGAGGTACATTTTGAAACACATTCATAATATTCCATATATATACTGCTTGTTCACATTTATAGCTGTCTCTTTGTAGAAGAGAGATCAATAATCATCACACTGAGATTTTAAAAGAGAAAGTTAAAGAGCAAAACCCAGGAAACCTCACACTAACAAGTAATTGGAAATGGAATTTGAATGTTTTCCAAACAGACTATTGTAGCTTTTCTTATATACAGCAAATATTTTCGTTAAATGGGTTCCTTGGTAATAAATTGTATATTTACTAGGACTTTGTTTGCAGTGTCCCTATGAGATGCTACATCAAGTTCAAAGACATCAATAAAAGTGACTTTAATATCCAGGAAAGTACTGACGCAGCTGTTTGTTTTCTAGCAGTGCCAGTGACTCATAAATAAAAAAGTAAGGCAGGCATACCTTGGGCAAAGTGGCTATATTATCCTCTCTACGGCTTTAATACCAGTAAATCAGTTCCTGACTTCAGATTTCTTAAAAATTTTCTCTGCTAGTTCCAGACAATGTTCAAGTCTGAAACAATAACACCAGCAACAACTTTATTTACCATATAGGTGATATTTCCAAGTTAAATGCAGTTTACCAAGAATTCTTATAGTATTGAATAATGTAAGAGTTTTAAGATGTTATTATTTAAAAAAATGTTTTCTCCAATTCTCAATTGAAACTGCCAGCCAATTAGAAATTCAATCAATGAAAACAAGCCTTAAAAACACAGAGATGAATGATATTTTGAATTTAATCAGTCATTTATCAAAAAAGTCAGCATTTTTGTGTATTTGTCTTTACAAAATTTCTATTATATTTATAGAGGTGGAATTTATTGCCCATGAGGAAAAAAAAGACAATTCTTTAAGTGATCATGGAGTTATAAATTAAGTCTGAAAAATAAAAGTCTCAACTCTCAACCTAGAGCTATATTAAGGATATACTATTATATTTTTAAGTAAGTGAAACATATTCCTCATATTCAACTTAACTCAAGGCTACCTAACTATGCCAAAAAAGAGCTTTCTTCTATAAGTTCTAGAAGAAACTTATCTCTTCGTTGGTTTTACAGAAATTTCTCCCCACCCCATCAAGTACTCATACTATGTCCTTCATCCAAGAGTATATTTCTCAGCTATCTTCTTAAGTTTGCATGACTTTTGAAAATTTATCCCTTTTAATTTCAACTCACTTTTACTCTTTGTCTCTAAAAAAATCAGATAAAGACACTTTGTATCAGTTATTATTTTATTATTAATTTTTCAGGAAAAATGAATAAACTGCCTCAATAAATATGTCCTTAATTTTAAAATACAGTAACTTTCCATGACTGCTTTTGTTAATAAAACAGCATATAAAAAGAGAAATTTGTTTTCCAGACTAACTTAGCTTTCTGTACCATTTTGTCTTTTTATGCTGTCCATAGTGAAATGTACTTTTCTGTTTTTTGTTTTTCTAGTCAGTATTTCTTTCTCTATAGATTAAATGATTGAATATGGATTTATAGTTTAATGTGAAAATTATTTCCACATTTCCCATCTTCCAAAGATATTTTTAATTAGATGCTTTAGTGCTTGCCTCTGAAGTGCAACTATCTTATTGCACTTGGGTATCAAGATGCTTTTACAGCAATCCTGAAATCAAAACCCATAGAAGCTGCATCAACTGCCTGCATAGCAGGACCCTTTTCCTCTCACTCTTCTTGTAGTCATGCATTACACCCTACAAAGGTGTTGAAAATCATCACGAATAAAATCACTGTGATTGTGAATATCAGTCTTTAGTGTAAGATAAATTACGTTGGCATCAAATACTTAATTTTAAATTTCTCTAAACATTTATTGTAAGACAATGCCTCGTGTCTAACGGTATCTTTTGTTTCATTTGTAACAACATGTGATACAATACAAGGGAGCATATCTCTGTATATTTTCTAAGGAGAGTCAGAACCGATGAGATTATTGTGTTAGAGAGGAAAAGCTAGTTACTGAATTATAAATTCCATAATTTGATCTGTCTGATTCGCTTTCTCTTTCTTAATATTCCTCAGGGAAGGAATATTAAAAATTTCCTTTCACCCCCTGGATCTGAGTGTTCCATATCAGTCACATTATTGGCAGGCTTTTCACTGTTTTAAAACACTGAAGCTCTAGGAGCACTGTATCTAAACAGAAAAATCAAGAAACACTGAATCTTATCTATTTCTGTTCAAAAAATTTCTGTCATCAAATGTCCTTTTTCTTGGAAGCTTAATATAAAGACATCAATATGCACAGTTGTCACTTTGTAACTTTCATAATTTTTATGTCCAAAATCAAAGTGATTTATCTGTAGGCACATTTCAGAAAGCAGCTATAGAAGATAAATCTACCCATGTAGATATTTTTTAAAAAATACAAGCCTTTCATTGTTAGGTTTTCAACAAAGGGACATATTATAAATCTACCATTATATTTAAGCTTTTTCAATATTCAGACATCAAATTTGAAATTATACTATATTTTACAGTGATGAGTGTCTAGGGCATTTCTTACACAATAGATAATTTCAAACCTCTGTCTTTTAATATTTAATTGAATTGACTATTCTGAGAATTCATTTCTATCCATATTTATCTATCAATGTCAGTTTCTAATGTAGAATTGTCTTAAAATAGTAATACCCAAAATTTAATTTGTTGTTAATATGTATCACATGCATTTCTCATTTGGTCTTCAATTCCATATAGTCTGAATGTGGATATTATTATTCCCATTTCACGCACAGAGAAACACACTCAGAAAAGCAATGTAAATTGCCAATGTCTTATAATTTAAAAATAGAAACAGTGTGTTTGGCTCAGGTCTATTTGACATTGTAAGTTCTAATATTTCCTTAATCATCCAGTAAAAACACAAATATTGGTTAATGTGCACATATTTTAATAATGCATATGAAATCAATTACTCATTTTGTTGCCCATATAATACTTTAAATAAAACCCAGAACTGTTTCTATGTTCTGCAAGATCCTACCAGTCTTCTTTTTTAGTTTAATCTACTCTCACTCTTCTTGCTCTCTGCATTTAAAACACACATTTATCTTCTTGTAGTTCCTTAATATTCTGTGTTCTTTGCTCTTTCACAGACTGTTTCCTAGAAGTAGAACAGCTTTTCCTTTATCACTTACTCTTTGCCTAGTTATTTCTTACTCATTATTCAGTTTTTACTCAAACATCTCTCTGCCTGAAATATCTCTGTGTCTCAGATTACATCATCTGATGTATATATGGTTACAATGGAAAGTTTGCTCTGCAATTTTCACAGGTGATAATTACATCCTTATTAGTGTAATTATTCTTTTGAATTTTGTTTGTTACTTAACTGTCGTTTTCTTGTGGGCATAATGTGAGTCGATGCTGTTTCATTATTGTATCCTAAATGCATAGCATTGTTTCTCAAACATAGTAGATAATCAATTGTTGATGAGTGAATGCATGAATAAATAACTCAAATTCCAATTGTTTTTAGAGACACCCCCCTTCACATGGACTAGTAATAATATTAGTCTTTTCAGGGAGTTTACTTTCAAAATAGTGTTTAAAATCCCTAGAGGACTTAGGTATGAACAGAGATTGAGAGAAATTGTGAGGCTGGACTCTTAAACATCTAGTTTCAACAATACTTGAAAGAAAAATATATCAATGCTATCTGTTTGAACTTTCACTAGACATTCACGCCCACATTCTCAGTTCTACCTGTGGAAGTGATATTGTGCCATTAATACTTCTGTATCTGGTAGAATAAGGAAATATATACCTATCTATGATAATGATTACTTTTCTTTGAAAATATAGCAAATCGCTTCAAAGGAAAAAAAAGAATTCCTCTCTCTGTTATTGTCCATAAGTAGAGTACCCAACATAATGAAACCTCATACATTATGCTTCATGATAAATAAACTTTGAAGAATGTAAAAGCTATTGCATCATGATGTGAGCAGAGGGAACACTCAGAAGACAAATAAATAGCCTTGGGAATTTAAATATGATAACAAAGGATTGGAAGATAAAAATAGAGAGAAGAGTTCAGGAAATAGAATGTAATAACAGAAAGGTGGAAATTGGCTAGAAAATATTTTAGGCTTAATAATTATGATAAATAAAGGTGGTACAACAGATTAAAACAGGTACAAAGAATAGAGAAAACTGAGGGCTAATGTTATAATTTAGCAAGAAAGTTTTTCTGAAGTGAAAGATACTAGTCTCCACCTTTAAAGAACCCATATAGTGCTTATAACGATAAAATATAAAAGTATATTTTTGTAAACATTGTTAACATCCAAGATAAAAAGATGTCCAAGATTATGAAAGCTTTCAAACAAAAACAAACAACAAAAATTTTGTTAAAAACAAAGAATTAAAAATGAAAATAGGATCAGACTTAACAGCAAGACCAAAAGGTAGATGCAAGGGAGCAGAGCCTTCAAAATTGTGAATCAAATGGTTACCAGAGCATCAATTTAAATCTAGCTAAACTCAAATAAATACAAAGTTGCAAAAATATATTCAGATATTTAAATCATGAAAAGGGAAAAAAAAGTTCTAAAGAAGCTACTGGAAAAGAAGGTAGGCTTTAATCAAAATGAGAAAGGAAAGAAAAAAAAACAGAAAGAAGACATGAAATCCAGGAAATAAGATGTCTAACCAAAAAGAAGGCAGAGACAGTCATTAGAATAATGGCAAAGACAAAAAGGAAATCTCAGGATGACCATTGTATATCCTGACTACAAAGCAAACCATCTAGACTGGATGGAGGGCTGCAGGAAGTATACCTCCAGAAAGAAAATGACGTGGTTAATTTGGGCTGTTTTTTAAAAACACGACAATGCAAATTGAGAGGTGATTCAGATTTCTGGTGGAGCACTGAGACAAATTTGTGATAAAAACATAAAATAATAATTTTTTAAAAACAAAGTTATTAACAACATAAAACAGAAAAACTGTTCATATTGCAGTAGAGACTTTAGCCTTGGAAATTATTGACACCATCCCATAAGAGATGCTCCGAATATTGATATAACCAAAAAGTGAAATAATTATACTAGGAGCACAGGCAAGAAAGAGCGAACATTGTAAGGTAAGTTATTGTATATTAGAACTAAATCTTCAACTGAGAAATCTCAATACAGAAATCTAATACAGATAATTAAACACACTGGTGAACAAGACGAAATATGTGGTCAACAAGGAGTAACAATGGAAAGTGTGAAGTCACGGGTCAGGAGAACACTTTTTCTTTAGGAGCTTTTTGGACTGTTTAGCATTTCAGTCCCTATCTTTAGGGTCCTTTAATACAAATCATAAATTAATCAGTATATATTTTTGAAAATCTACTAGCAACTCATGGATGTATTTCTCCCTTAAATATCCAATGGCTTTCTTCTTACAATAATGTAATAAAATATTTTTCATAGAATTCTTAAAGAAGTCAATAAATAGAGAAAAGGGAAGAAAATGGAACTCAGATTATTATCTTCTTTTTTTTTTTTTTAGCAAAACACTGACCTAAAGTATTTGTTTGACTTTATTTTTTAGAACTGTTTCATATTTATAGAAAAACATGAGTAAATAGGTAACTGAAAATTACAGAGAGTTTTCATACATGTCCCTTTCCTGAATTTGGCTTTTCTTATCACTGACATCTTACATTACATTTGTTATAATGACTGAAGTAATATTGATACAATGTGAACTAAAGTCCATAGTTTATGTAACTTTCCCTCTTTGTATTGTACATTCTATGGGTTTTAATCAATGTATAATTTCATGTATTCCACCATTACAATATCTTACAGAGTAGTTTGTCGATCTGAAAATCTCCTGTTAATCTCCTATCAATTCCCTCCTCTCTTCTGCCCCAATCCCCTAGAATGGACTAATCTTTCTACCAACTCTATTTTTTGCCTTTTCCAGAATGGTATGTAGTTGGAATAATACTGTAACTTTTCTGACTGGTTTCTTTTAATTGGTAAGATTTCTCCATGTCTTTCAATGACTTCATAGTTCATTTCTTATTATTACTGAATAATACTGTACTTCATTGTACGGATATAAAATTTTGTTTGTCCATTTGCCTACTGAAGAAAATGTTGGTTGCTTCTGTTTTTGGAAGTTATGAAGAAAGCTTTTTTATTCCAAGAAAATGTTTTTGTTTTTGTTTTTGTTTTTAGATTTTCTACATAAGTAATCCTGTCTCCTATCAAAAAAAGTTTTATTTTTTCTTTTCTATTCTGTATACCTTTAGTTTTTTCATTTTATTAATTTTATGATCGTCTTGTTGCCTTAGCTAGAACTTCTGGCACTGTGTTAAATAGGAGATATGAGAGGGGACATCCTTCGCTTCTTCCCTTTTTTGGAGGGAAAGCATTTTGTTTTTTCTTTCTTATTTTTTGTTTAGTTGTATAGTTTTTTGTAGATGTTCTTTACCATGTTGAGGAAGTTTTCCCCTATTTTGAATTTGCAGAGTTTTTACCATGAATGTTAAACTTTGTCAAACGCTTCTTCTACATCTATATATGATCATATAATTTTTATTCTGTAGCCTGCTGGATGTAATGGATTACATTAATTGATTTTTAAATGTTGAACCAGATACTTGAAACAAATCCCACTAGGTCTTGGTATATAATTCTTTTCTATATATTGCTGAATTTGATTTGCTAATGTTTTGTTAATATTTTTGTATCTATGCTTATGAAAGATACTGGTCTGTAGTTTTCCTTTCTTACAATGACATTTTCTGGTTTGGTGGTAGGGTAATGGTGGCTTAGTAGAAAGAGTGTTACACTGAATGTTTGTTTCCTTCAAAATTCATATATTGAAGCCTTAACTTGCACTGTGATGAAATTATGAGGTGGAGCTTTGTGAGGTAATTAGGTTTAGATGAGGTTGTGAGGGTGAAGCCACCATGATGAAATTAGTGCCATTATAAAAAGGGAAAGAGACACCAGAGCTACCACTCTTTATATGTCAGGATAGAGTAAGAAGGCAGCCGTCTTCATGGCAATAATTAGGTTTTCACCAGAACCTGATCGTGCTGGTGCCCTAATCTCAGACTACCAGCCTCCAGAACTGTAAGAAATAAAAGTCTGTTGTTTGAGTTGCCCAATCTAAGGTATTTTGTTGTAACAGCCCAAGCTCACTGACAAAGAGCTAACATGTGTTCCTTCTTAGTCTGCTTCATGAAAGATGTGGTCGAGAAATGTTACCAATTATTCCGTAACTTTTGGTAAAATTTACCAGTGAAACAGTTTAAACCTGTTATTTCCTGTTTGGAATGCTATTAATTGTGTTTCAAATTCTAAAGGACATGGAGACCAATTTAGATTTTATTTTTCTATTTGTGTGAATTTTGGTAGCCTGCATCTTTCAAGAAGTTGGTCCATGAAGTTTACGAAATCAAATTTTGGAGCACAGACTTGACCATACTATTCCCTTGTTAACTTCCCAGTGTCCATAGTATCATTAGTAATGAACCTTTTTTATCTTATATATTAACAACTGTTATATTTTCTCTTTTGTTCTTGATCAGCATGGCAAGATGTTTATTAATTTTATTGATCTTTTCCAAGAGCCAGCTTTTTAAGGATTTTTTTCTATTTATTTTCTGTTTATAATTTTAGCATTTCCTGCTCTAATTCTGAATAGTTCATTTCTTTAAATTTTCTTCAGGCTTTCATTGCTCTTTTTTTCCTCCATTTTCTGAGGTGGAAGCTTAGATTATCAATTTTATGATTTTCTTCCTTTCTAATATATGTATTCAAGGCCATTGGTTTCTATGTCTGCACTATTTTCACTGAATCTCATACATTTTGATAAATTATATTTTTATTTATGTTTAATTCAAAGTTTTTGAAATTTATCTTGAGACTTCTTCTTTGATCTGTGTGTTATTTTCAAGTGTATGTTTAATCTTCAAATGTTTTGGAATTTTCTAGATCTCTTTCCATGATTAATTTCCTTTTAAATTCTATTGTCTGAAAGCATACTTCATATAAATTCTATTAAATTTGTTAAGGTGTATTTTGTAACTCATTATCTGGACCATGTATATGTGAAAATATACATATATTCATACATACAAACATAAAAATATGTATGTATTATCTCAGTTATCACAATTTGAAATCACATTTAACCATGATAAGCCTAATGCAAATGAAAGAAACATACATTTTATTTGTAACCAGATAGAACAACTGGTTTTTTTTCTAAATGTCAGAGGGAGATCATGCTTTGTTGCATTGAAACTGATTTTTCTAAAGCAAAGACTGTTAAATACACTATGCATCTACTTTCAGTTCATTTCTTAGCAGGATAGTAATAGTATTGTTTTTCTTTCTAAAAAATTTAAAGTAGGATTAACTGCATGTAATATTTTTCTGAATATTACAAAATAGGGAAATTATGCATATGGCTAATTGTGACAGGTGTGTTTATATAAATGCAACCTAACCTCAGCTTTATGAAATCATGTCTTTCTATTAAAATGGATTGAATCAGAGAAGAAAATGAAATATCTAAATCCATCTCTTTCCTCATGATCAATGAACCCAGCGCCAGTCTCTCTTAAAACACCACCTGCTCTCTCAAGCACATTCATAGATAAGGCTTATCGAGACTGAAGGGGATTATAGAGAAGCAAAAAGAAACAACAATAAAAGTATCTTAATGAAATTCTATGACAAAATGGAAAAAAAAAAGACCACATCATCTTTTAAAATAAAATCCAAGTTCCCATACACAAATCCAATAGCTTGCTAAGAAACACTTAGTTCTCTTAAACATATAGCAATTCCAGAGTTGCTGATGTAGAGACAACTTTGCCAGAAAGTTGCAATTATGAGAAAATTGAAAAATGCCTTATATATTATGCCTAATTTTATATAAAAAATAAGTTACTGACAAAGGTAAAATTTAAATTACATTACTGAAAAGTTTGTTATGTTGATCTATTGATGTAAGTTACAATTTGCAATATTGCATTTTCTTTCCTGGCAAGAAAAACTCAAAATTGTTCCTTCCACCTTGGCTTTATGAGCTTATGTCTTTATGAATTTCTTTATGTTCTTCTCATTTGTAAATTACATTAGGACTTTGTTAGGTTAGCATAAATAAGTGACAAGCTGTAATGACTTATTTAACTTCTGAACACATAAGCATTAAGCTATTATTATTCACATATATTGTGTCCATTCCTGCAGGCAAAACTGCCCTGTGGAATAAGCAATGAAATGTCATCCCAAGTGATCAAAAGATGCTTTATCGATCAGTGTAGGAATTCCCATTTACTTTTTTCTCAGCTTCTGTAATGGTGGAAGCCAGCATTGGGATAAACCTTTGGTAGGTTGAGTTCCAAAGCCATAACAATGAGTAACACCCTGTACTAACCCACAATGGGCAGTGACGTGAGCAGGATATAAACTGTAGTGCTTTGAGCTACTGAGAGTTTTGGGTTTTGTTTTGAACCATTGGTATCCTGGGTTTTTCTAATTTATATGAAAACAGAGCCTCCCGTAGAAATACTTTATGGTTAAATTGTATTTATTAATTTATTTTCAGTGATAGGATCTTGGTCTGTCACTAGGTCTGGAGTGCAGCGGCGTGATTGTAGCTTACTGCAGCCTCGAACTCCTGAGCTCAAGCAATCCTCCCACCTCAGCCCCTCAAAATACTGGGGTTATAGACATGAGCCACTGCACCCACCTGGAAGTTTTCTGTATTGCTCACTCAGTCCTGCCATCCTGATTGTTTGCCATATATATCATGAGTATTTCTTCAAGCATGTCGAGTTTGCTTTAACCACAGGGTCCTGAATGTTGTTCCTTTTTATTTTTTGAGACAGGGTCTCACTCGGTTGCCCAGGCTGGGTGCAGTTGCAATCATGGCTCGCTGCAGTCTCAATCTACAGGGCTAAAGCAACCCTCTCACCTAACCTGCTCAGTAGCTGGGACTATAGGTGTATAACACCATGCTCAAGTAATTTTTGATTTTGTATTCTTTTTTTTTTGGTGGGAGGGGAATCACAATATTTTGGGGTTTATATATATATATATATATATATAAAACCCCCAAATATATATATATATATATATATATATATATATATATATATATATATATAATTGGTGTTTTTTGCTTTTTTTAAATTTTGGTGGTGGTGTTTTTTTCTTTTTTAATTTTTTGGTGGTGGTGTTTTTTTTTTTCCTTTTTTAATTTTTTGCACAGAAATTAGGTTTTACCATGTTGCTTGGGCTGGTTTGAAACTCCAGAGCTCAAGCAATCTCCCCATCTCAGCCTCCTTAAGTGCTAGGATTACAGGTGTGAGCCAACATGCTAGGCCAAGTTGCGCTTTACTTATTCAGAATTTTCTTGTTCTAGATATCAACAATGCTCATTCTCTAATTTCAGTTCACTGCTCAAATGCACCTTTCCAAGGGAGTCTTCTTTTACCACTCTATTAAATTTAAAACCCCTTTTCAGACTTGAACTATCTCATTATTTAACCTGATTTGTTAGCTGCTTAAGTGTTTCTCACTCACACTGTGCTATGCAGTCCACAAAAAAGTTGGTGTGTTTATACACACACATGCACAAATATATGCATTATCGAATGAGTAAATGAATAGATTGCATTGAAACATACACAGGACATGATGAAAGCATGAATGTAGCTGGTTCCTGTCAATGGGCTGTACTGACAGCTGAGAAATTAGCACTCATGCAATGTGTTGTTACTGTTTCTGGTAAAGTAGATGTCTGAAGTGCTAGATTTAAATATAAGTTAGTTTAAAAATTCTTTTAAAAAGAAAAAAAAGGCAAATTGCTGCTAAGGTTTAAGTAATGGGAATGTGTAGAAGAGCAGTGATCATACAGAAAGAAACACAAGAATTGTTTTTCAATAGAAAAATTTGTGAAAGATATTCTTTAGGTAGCCAAGTAAATTATATCACATTGAATTCAACGTTAACACTGGAAAAGTGAAAAGGCTATGCCTGTCATGTGAGTAGCAGTTATGACTCAACAGCAAAAACAAATGAAAGAAAAATAAACGAAGCAGGCAACACCTAGAAAAAATAAATGTTAAATGTGAAGATAAGAGTCTGGAGTCTGCAAGTGTTTGCTGTCTACAGGACTAAAGTAGGAGACCAGAACAGAAAGACAAATATCATGACAAGGAGAGTGTTCTTAAGATATGACCAAAGCATGGAATCTCTGCAGCAAACATCAACACCGATTATTAAAAACACTGGATAACTGAGCTCTTCATCCAAATGAAACTGATGTAGTTTCTGTTGTTGTTAGGAATTTGGCCTTAGTTGTCTAGAGGCCAGAGGTGAAAAGAAGTTTAGTGAAAACAATAGCTCAAGAGGTCTAGTGAACAGATTTAGGCAATTTTTAACTTACATGGCATTAATTTTCTTCACATTACAAAATTATTTCTGAAGCCTGCACTCAATTATATAAATAAAAAACTTTAATTATGTTTATATTAACATGGCTTTGTAGCTTCTAGAGTATAAAGAAAGGCTTGCTTATAAAGAAGAAAATTAATCATATAAAAAAATCTAATATAAAATATCATTATAAGGTGAATAATTATCACCTGCTCCTTAATTAACTTATATCATGTTTATTTTGACAGAGAATTCCTTTTCATTTCTATTTTGCTATAAAAATACTTAGAGAAAATCATGATCTATATAGCCTACCATATTTGTAGACAGGTATTCATAACATTTAAGAGACTATGCAAATGTTCATATAAGACTTCCAGGAAACTCACTTTAATATTCTAAATTTTAAATAGATATTTAAGATAAGTAAACCCTATTTATGTAAGATAAGTAAATCCTAAAATAGAAAAGAAAATTCCTAACTTCTTGTAAGGGGCTGATACTTAATTATTAGCGCTATTGTGAATAATATTTATTTTAAAATAAGTTACTTTAAACTTTGTGTCATTATGATATCCTCCATATAACTGTTTAGTATAACTAGTATCACAAAAATGTGTTTTTAAAAGACTTGTAACAATAATAAATATGTATACTGCTATCTTCACATAACCAAGCCCAGAGGACATATATCTATTCTAAAATAATTCTATAATAAAACTCATGATTATATAATAAAAGTATTGACTTAAAGTTGTTATTAATTGTTCTATCAATGACATAATGAGATACTCATCTGCTGCAAAGAAAGCTGTATTTTCTTTTTCATTGCAGTAATTTTCTGGGTGTCACAAAATAAGGAGTTAATTCTAAATATTAATGGACATTAAATAAAAAGATATGGCAGTATCATAGGAAAGGTTATTAATAAAATTATTTTCCAATAAAATTATCCTAAAATATACATTTTGTTTAGAAAAAATATAGAAAATTATTATTAATTTTTAATATCAGGCTGAATGTAAACATTTTCCTGTACAAGTCATTTAAATCTAAAAATGTATGATGTAAAATAATATTTAAAGAAATAGCTCTAAATCTTCTTTTAAAAATCCCATTTATTAATGTTATAATTTATTGTTATTCATCTTTGTTTCAATTTAAAATACATATATGATAAACATATATATATATACACACACATATACACACACACACACACACATGCACACACACACACTTGGCCTGTATTTTAGGCAATTTTTGAATGTTATGGCTGCTTTTGAAACTCAAGTGACTTTGGCTTTTGGATTTTAAAGGCATTCTACGTCTGATTTCCATTGTATGTTTGCTTTTTAAAAGTGTCCATTATTTGGTTGTTTTTAATGAGATAGAAGTTGAGTCTTTTTCCCCCTCTCTTTTACTGTTAGACATCACATCTAACTAGATATTCACACCACACACTTAACCCAGTCATTCTCTGTCAGCATCCACTGCTTAAAAGAAAAATATTTTCTGAAGTTTTCCCAGAAAACTGTTTTTGTTCTCGAAAATTCCTGTGCTGTGTACTGTCAATTAGCTATGCAAAAACCCTTCACGACCATGTCTTTCTTCCTAAATTCAAAAGCAAGAATGGCCATAATTAACAAACCAAAAAACTAATAGATGTTGGTGTTGATGTGGTAAAAAGGGAACACTATTACACTTCTAGTGGGACTATAAACTAGTACAACTACTATGGAAAACAGTATTCAGACTTCTTAAAGAACTAAAAGTAGATCTACTGTTTGATCCAGAAATCCCACTACTGAGTATCTACCCAGAGGAAAAGAAGTCATTGTATGAAAAAGACACTTGCACATGCCTTTTCATAGCAGCACAATTTGCAATTGCAAATATATGGAATCAGCCAAAATGCCCATCAGTCAATGAGAGGAGAAAGAGTGATATATACATATATATGTATATATCACATAGACTACTACTCAGCCATGAAAAGGAATGAAATAATGGCATTTGCGGCAACCTGGATGGAGCTGGAGACCATTTTTCTAAATGAAGTAACTCAGGAATGGTAAACAAAACATCCTATATTCTCACTTATAAGTAGGAGCTAAGCTACAAGGATGCAAAGGCATAAGAATGATACAAAGAACTTTGAGGACTTGGGGGAAAGGTTGGAGGAGAGTGATAAAACACTACACATTTTGTACAGTGTACACTGCTCAGTGATGTGTGCATCCAAGTCTCAGAAATTACGACTAAAGAATTTACTCATGTAACCAAACACCAGTTGTTCCCCAAAAGCCCATTGAAATTAAAAACAAAAAGTATAGACAAATTAAGAAAAAATTGCTCACTCTTTCTCTTCTGCCTCCTTTCTGCATGATACATGGACATGCTACCTGAGATGTGGCAGTGATTTTGAAACCAGGGAGAGAGAGCTTATACAGTAGGAGTCCTCAACCCCAGGTCAAGGACTGGGCTGCCCAACAGGAGATGAGTGGGAACTGGCCACACAGCAGGAGGTGAGCAGCAGAGGAGCAAGTGGAGTTTCATCTTTATTTACAGCTGCTCCACACTGCTTGCATTACCACCTGAGCTCTGCCTCCTGTCCAATCAGAAGCAATGTTAGATGCTTATAGGAGTGCAAACACTATAGTGAACTGCACATGCAAGGGATCCAGGCTGCATGCTTCTTATGAAAATCTAAAGCTTGATGATCTGAGATGGTGATGCTAGCACTGAGGAGTGGCTGCAATTACAGATTTAACATTTGACTGCACATAGACCATAATAAATTAATTGCTTGCAGAGTTATATCAAAATCCTATCGAGAGGCAAGCGACAGTTAAGCTGCATCTGGTGGCAGGCTTTATGGTGGCAAGTGAGTTGATGTACTTCAATTGTATAACTGCATCTGATGGCAGGCTTTAAGTCAGAATCTGACACTTATTTTAGTCCATGTGTGGCCTACCCATTATTTTATTTACCACTTCCATTCTTTCCTCTTTCCTACACTGTACACTTGTCTCAGTCACAGTGTTGTAAGCCCAGAAATTAACCCTAGCCAAAATGAGTAAAAAACAATTTCACTGGAGAGTTTTTATGAAAAGGGGGAAAGTCCCAATGATGAAACAGCAGAAGACTCTAAGACTGACAACAAAAAGAAAGCTGCATTTAAAAAAATACCAAGAATCTTACTTAAATTATGGGTTCATTGTAACAGGTGATTCATATTCTCCAAGCCTGCTTTGTGTAAAATATGTGACAACCAGCTATACAACAGTCATGAAACCTGTTTCACTACATGGAGACCAAGCACTCTGCATTAAAAGACAAGCCTTTGAAGTGTTTCAAAAGAAAAAAAAGTGAACATGAGCAGAGCAATTGAAGGCTACCACTTTATCAAATGTGTCTGCACTGAGAACATTATTGTAAGTGGCTAACCACATTGCCTAAACTAAGAAGCTCTTTAGTATGGTGAACAGTTGATCCTACCTGATGCTAAGGACATTTGTTGTGAACTTTCAGAAGCTGCAGTTCAAAAGTTAGCACATGTTCCCCTTTCAGCAAGCACCATAACTAGACAAACTGATGAAATGGCAGAGGAAATTGAGGTGTAATTGTTAGGATTAATGAGTTACCATGGTATGCAATTCAGGTTGACAAGTCTACCAATGTTGACAACAAAGCAACAGTGCTTCTTCTGTGGGATATATTTTTCAAGAGGGTGTGCATAAGAATATGTTATGTGCACTTCTGTTGCCAACTAACACCACAGCTGCAAAACTATTTGAATCTTTGAATGACTACATGTCAGGAAAACTGAATTGGTTATTTTGTGTGAGTATATGCACACACTTGAAGTGGCTGCCGTGACTGGATAGCTTTCTGATTTCAATACTCAGGTCAAAGAGGTCACTTTTGAATTTGAGCATACACACTGTGTCTGTCAGTCATAGAGAAATGGTGGCTACACAAAAAATTTCACCTGGACTTAACAACGCTTTTCAGAATGTGATTGAAATTGTCAGCCACATTAAAGTACATGTTCTTGTCTGTTTGCACAGCTCTGTGAGATGGACGTAGAGCACATAGATCTTCTCTCACACATAGAAGTGAGATGGCTTCCTAAAGGTAGATCTCTGGCCAAAGTTTCTGAGTTATGAGAGGTGCTCTAGAGATTTCTTTTAGAAAAACAGTTACAAGGCAGGTGTTGAACAATGAGAACACATGGACACAGGGAAGGGAGCACTATACGCTGGGGTATGTTGGGGGAAAATAGGGGAGGGACAGTGGGGCAGGGGAGGGACAGTGGGGGGTGGGGACTTGCGGGGAGATAGCATGGGGAGCAATGCCAGATATAGGTGAAGGGGAGGAAGGCAACAAATTACACTGCCACGTGTGTACCTATGCAACAATATTGTATGTTCTTCACATGTACCCCAAAACCTAAAATGCAACAAAAAATAAAATTTAAAAAAATTAAAAAATAAAAATAAATTAATTAATTAAAAAAAAAGAAAAACAATTACAACTGGCAGCATATTTCAGTAACACAGAATGAGTTGCGAAACTTGCTTATCTGTGTGTCTTGCTCAGTGAACTCAATCTGACACTTCAGAAGAGAATGACAACTGTGTTCAAGTCAGCAGATGAAATGGTTGCATTCAAAACCAAATTGGAATTATGGGGGTTATGACAGAACATTGGGATTTTTGACATTTTCAAACAGCAGAGGTTTTGAAAGAGACTGAGCCACAGGCTTTTTCTCTAAGCTGGTGCATGATCACCTCTCTCAGCTTTCAAAAAAGTTTGAGCTTCCCAGCATAAAAGACCCAGGAATTGGGAAGGAATTAATCTGCTACCCATCTGTAAATTAGTCAGGTGAATTATCTTTGTTTGTTGTAGGAAAGGAGCAACTGCTTGAAATCACACATAACAGTGGCCTTAAAAGCATGTTTGAGACAACTTCAAATCTCCATACATTCTGGATTAAAATAAAAGTAGCATATCCTGAGATTGCCACAAAATCACTCGAAAAGCCTGCTTCCATTTCCAACAACCTATCTATGTGAATCAGGGTTTTTTTAGTGACAGCAACCAAAAGGAGATTATGAAGTAGACTGGACATAAGCAACATACTTTGGTGTCACTGCCTCTGATCATCCCCAAATGGAGCCATCTAGTTGCAGGAAAACAAGCTTGGGGCTTCCAGTGACTCTACATTATGGTGAGTTGTATTATTCTTTCATTATATATTACAATGTAATAATGATAGACACAGGTGCACAATAAATGTTACATGCCTGAATCATCCTGAAACCATTCGACCCTGCTCCACTGCAGTCTGCTGAAAAATTGCATTCTACAAAATCCGTTCCTATTTTTGTAGGTCTTGGTGCTGAAAAGGTTGGAGACCACTGCTTTACAGAATGCCAAATGAGATAACTAGAGAAAATAGTATAGGCCTGGACGTGTTATGTAAGATGAGGCAAGCTTAATCTGTTCAAGCTGGTTTTTTGTTGGGCTTTCTAGATTTTGCAGTAGACAGTAGTAACTGACATAGACTGTTCTTCATCCCAGTGTTTTTTTTGTTTTGTTTTGTTTTGTTTTTTGATTGTTTGTTGTTTGTTTTGGTCATGTCTTTAGTATCAAGACTAACGAGGAACAATATGACATTGACATGGGTTGATCAGCCCTACAGTTAGAAAGTACTAAGTTTTACCTGTTTCCTTCTTAGGCCAATGTCTACCTCGCCACTGATAAAAGACGTCTCTCTTCTCATTGTTCCAGAGGGAACATTTAAGACTATTTAAAATACATTGCTTCTGTTGGTCTTACAAGTTTGGCTAGGCATAATGTAACTGTGAACTTTAGAGAGGGAAGGAGTGGCAGCTAATATTTGCAAATTATTAACTATGTGTCAAAATCACTGCTGAATCATTTACATATTGTCTCATAGCTATCAAAGCAATCTTGAGACAATAAAAGTTTTAATACCTCAATAAGTAGAAACTGAGTCTCAGAGATATCAAGTATCTGTCTTAACATCCCAACACTAATATAGAGTCAAATGATTTTAAAGTACTGGTCCTCAAAGTGTATTCTCCACACCACTAGCATTAGTTTTACCTGAGAATTTTCTAGTGGCTTTTTGAACTCTATTTTTTTCTAGTAACATTTCGAACTCTATTCCAAACTCACTAAATCAGAAAATTTGTGTTTGAGGCTTAGCAACCTGTGCTTAAAAACCCACCAGATAATGCTGTATACACTAAAATTGGAGAATCACCGTTGTACAGAAACAACTCCTAATATTTACATGTTAAACACAACTTGAAAACTTATAAGGCTTCCCATTTTTTAATACTTAGAATTTTATCTTATACTGTGGCTCCCAAAATAGGGGGTATATAAATTTGTAACAGCATTCCAGTCCAGATATTAGTCTAATGGGTTATGGGTTTCAAATTAGGCCAATATCAATTCAGAAAATTTGAAGGCTTGCTTAAATAAAATTCTATGATTTCAAGAGTTTATGGCAAGAGGCTTGATGTGAGCCAAAGGACCAAGCTAAAAGAATTATGCTACTGGAACTAATTTACCGTCAAGATGAAGCATTAAAAGCCAGCAGGGATTATTGAGGAGCTTGTTTTATTTAAGAGCTTCTACATTAACCCTACTGAGAAAATATTAGTCTTTAGCTTAAAGCTTGGTTGCATGCTGAAAAGAAACAACTTAATTGGACTTTTAAATCCCAAAACAGGTAATAACTTAATTTAAGATTGTCAAACAAAGTGCCATTCAGGTTATATCACTTTCATTTGTAAACAGGAAGACTGAGTCTGTTCAGTGGATGAGTGATTTTAATTCCCAATTTTTTAGGAAAGTAGAGTCTGAGGCTGAGAAATATAAAAATACGTAATTTTTTCTCCAAGAGTAATTTAATAACTTTTTATTTACTTCCATGATTTTAAGATTTTGTTCCAGATCCTCTTCAAATAATCCCCAGGTTAAACCTTTATATATGTCTTCTATGATTGGCATATATAATTTATTTAGGCTAAATTATTCCCTACCTCATATATAAAGTTGTCTGACACAAAAATATGTTTATATTTATTTATTTATTTACTTACTTACTTATTTATTTGTTTGTTTTGAGATGTGGTCTCACCCTGTTGCCCAGGCTGGAGTGCAGTGACACGACCTTGGCTCACTGCAACCTCTGCCCCCTTAGTTTAAGCAATTGTCCTGCCTCAGTCTCCCTAGTAGCTGGGATTACAGGTGTGCACTACCACTCCTGGGTAATTCTTATACTTCTACTAGAGACGGGGTTTCATCTTGTTGGCCAGACTGGTCTCAAACTCCTGACCTCAAGTGATCCGCCCGACTCAGCTTCCCAAAGTGCTGGGATCATAGATATTAGCCACTGCAACCAGCCCTTTGTTTATTATCATTATTTTTTACATCCTTCTCTCCTCTTGACTAATGTAATATTTTGGTGTAAAACTAGCTAGCACCATGTTACGTCATTACTTCCACTGAATTTTAAAAGCACCTACAATTTGGTAATTATTATGAATGTTAACATATTGTATTTTTAAATTTATTTTGTTTATTTATTGTTGATTCGGAGTCTCACTCTGTCACCCAGGATGGAGTGCAGTGGCATGATCTCGGCTCACTGCAACCTCGGCCTCCAGAGTTCAAGCAATTCTCCTGCCTCAGCCGCCTGGTAGCTGGGATTACAGTTGCATGCCACCACACCCAGCTAATTTTTGTATCTTTGGTAGATACAGGGTTTCACCATGTTGGTTAGACTGGTCTCAAACTCCTGACCTCATGATATTCTTGTCTCAGCTTCCCAAAGTGCTGGAATTAGAGATGAGAGCCACCGTGTCCAGCCAACACATTGCATTTTTATACTTCTCCATAAAATTCAACAACTCTTAAGTTATTTTCTATGGATAATAAATTATCATCTTTTACTGATTAAATTATTAAAGTTATGACCTTTTATTAATTTCCAAAAATAGGCTTTATGTGATATTTGAAGAACTCTGTCATTGCTCCTAGATTAAGCATTATTACCCTTGCAGCCTACCTATGATTTGCTTACTTCCCAAAAATGAAAAACAATCAGTGTGACTATTTACATATTTAATTATCATGTTTTCTCTTAGAATATTATTCTTTCTCTTTAATGAGCAGTGATAGACTGTTATGTTTTGCTATGCCCATTCATGTTTATTAAAATTAGTTTACCCATTGATTCACTTTATTTCTATGTATGTATTGGGGAATTAAATGTACATACATCATAAATCAGAAGCAAAAGACCAAGAAAATTCCTTGAAGTGATTGTTAGTATTATTTTACCATGCTTTTTATCAAGTCCAGTTTTTAAAAATTATTTTTAAGGAGGGAAACTATTGTTACATGTATAATGGCATATATCAGAAAATACTTAGAAATATTTTACATGTTTTGATATATTTCTTCCTTCTTTCTCCTTTCCATTCCATTTTTTTTCTACTTTATTCTACAACAATCAAAGGAAGCTGTATTTTAGATATGAGTCCTCTTTTAAAAGTAAGCAAAGATGATATGTACTTTAAAAATGCTTAGAGAGGAGACTGCCCAAGATGGTCAACTAGAAGCAGCTAGTATGCCTTGCTCTCATGGAGAAAAATAGAAAGGGGAAAGGAATACAGCAGTCTCAACTGAAACATCCTTGTAAACACATGGGATTCATCAAGAAAAATAGCTTAGCCTACAGAGAATGGAGAGAAGCACGACAGGACAAATGCCCACCTGAGAGTGACGTGGAACCAGGGGAGCTCTCCTGCCCAGGAAGTGGTGAGTGAGTAAGCAACCGTGGGGCCCACACTTCTCCCATGGACCTTTTCAACCCTCAGGTCAGGCAATCTCTTATGAACACACTCTACCAGGGCCTGCAGTCTGCCACACAGTGCTATGTGGAGTCTATTTGTCTATTAAAGTTTAGTCAGCACTATAATAATGATACAATATTTTCTTGTAATGGGTTCATTTCTTAACACAATACTGATGTCTCAAGGTAGGTTCCATTCTATATGTCAAAGACTTAAGTTTACATGCTGATGTTTAGCACAATAATTGACACATTTTTTTCATGACTGAATCAGAAAGCAGAATTTCTATTATTTTCTTTGAATTCTAACTTTGTCAAGAAAAAGGAAGATCAGAATGTCTTGCAGACTTGAACTTAATGACTAACTGGCCAAAGACATGCTTTTAGTTCCATTAGGTCAATTTTTTTAAGTGACCAATTAAAATAAAAATAATAAACTTATACTGAAGAAAGTTTAATTTGTATTGTTTACCTTTGCATATAATGTAAATCAATGCTCTAAGTTTTATGTTTCTGATTATTGAAAATATAAGCTGATGCTAATAACACTTTTGGTATCTGACTACAAAATCCAATAAATAATTGTGGCTTTGAATTTGTGGAGAGCTTATCCAGTCATTTCTCAAAGTCATTATACCTTGGTGAGCTCATATCTATTCTGTTGTATTGGATTTCATCTTGACACTCTGTTTGCAAATCAATTTATCTTATTTATCTTTATTTTTAAAGACTCATTTTGCCATATTGTTAAGAATAGACTGAAAGAGGTGAAGGGAAACAAATGAAGACTTATTTGAAGGTTATTGCAGTCTTCCAGATAAGAAGTGCTACCCAAATAGAGTAAGAATTGGTTAGTTTAGGATGTATTCTGAAGGAAGAGCCAAGGTTTAATTCCTGTGGAATATGATGTGGCATATGGCAGGAAGAGAAGACTGAGCTTTTGCCTTAAGCAATGACATCACTAAGGGGAAAGAAAAGCAGATTTAGGGGAAGGGAAGAAGATCATGGTTTTAGTTAATTTTTCTCATGGGTTTAGTCGGTCCACTTTGAGATGTCCACTAATCATCAAAGCTTGGATACTGAACTGGCACACATGGGGCTGGAATTCTGAAGGGAGAAATACTGGATGTGTATATTTAGGAATGGTTGATAGATATTGTATATAAAGCTGTAAGATTGGTTGGGATCATTAGGTGTATGAGACTACCTAGAAGAGAGAAAGGACAAAGGCTTAATCCTAACCCTAAACTTGATGCTAGCCCTACCTTCTAACTACTGAAGGTTTAGAGGTTGGAGGAAGTGGGTGAATCAGTGAGAGAGAGCTAAAGGAGTACCAGCAAGGCAGCAGGGAAGCTGAGAAAGCATGCTGGAGTCTTGCAAGCCAAGTGAAGGGAATTCATTCAAGCTGAATGTATTTTATGAGGGCTGCTGAATGTATATTAATGTGGAACTGAGAAGGAAAAGAAAGAGCTAATATAGCAAAATGAAGGTGTAGCAGTTATCATGTACTGGTGGAAGTGAGAGTCAAATTGAGTAGATTGAAGAGAGAATGAAATAATGGTAGAGAATGCATTTTTTACAAGAAGTTGTGTTGCCAAGGGGAGCAAGTAAGGAATGCATGGTGAGAAAAGCAGGGTAAGAGAAAAGACATTTTTAAGACAGAAAAATAACCATCCTTACATTGCATGTTGTTGGAATTGATCATTGTAAAGTAAAATAAGTTATGATACAGTGGAAAGTGGAAAGGAAATCTGGAATGTCAAAAATAATATTACTGAAAATTCTCAACTATTTTGCAGATAAACTTATTTTGTTTTCTTTTTTAAGGTTCTTAACCTGGATTAAAAAATAATTTTAAAGAACCATTCTTTTCTTTTAAATAAATAATGTACTTCAAATTGTTCCAACCATGTTCTTCATAAGCTATTGTCTCCTTTTTATTTAGTTTGGTCCTTTGTAAACAAAGCTATTTAGAGCATATTCAGTCCTTTCATAGCCTCATCTAAGTGTCTCTTTTGAGTCTCCTATACAAAGACTCTGTAGCAGTGCTATTACTGTGATATAAACTTTAATTATCTCTATTGACATATTCGAACCTACTAACAAAAGAAAAGAATGGGTAAAATAAACTGTAGAAGCATACTTCATTGGGATGAAGATTACATTAATATACTTTCCCCAAACTCCACATCTGTTTTAAATGTTGATTTTAAATTGTGGTTTGAATTAGAAAACACCCACTAACTTTTAAGTAAATAAAAGCTCAGAAAAAGTCCTGCTAATTTCATTTCAAAGAAAATAATACAAATGTTTTATACATAAAAGCACTTAATATTTCTTTCAAATGGATTTCAATCTTTTACATTTTTACTGTCTAGTAATTAATATATTTAATGCACTTGGTATACTATTGACTACCTCTGTGAAAAAAGCTAAGTTGTTTGCACATATTTTCTCTAAAATTCTATAAACTTAGCTTATACAAAAAGTATTCATTTGGTTCTTATTAAATAGTAGTGATTGAGCTACCTGCAAGGGATATCAGGTGGCCATCACTGTTTCAATGGTGTCACTGTATACCATTGCATTCAAAACAGTTATGCTTTGTAAGGCATCATGTGTTAATAATAGAAATAAATAGTTTTGCCCACATATGGCATATTTCTTTTGATTATTTTAAATAATCAAAAAAATTTAAATTTTTAAAGTTTAAAATTTTACTTTGTTAATAGCTGAGGGAACAATAATGCTAATGTTCTCATGAAAAGGGCAGAAGTAGAAGAGAAAGCAAATCAGATTAGAGAAACATTATCAAATAGTTTGGAAATAATATTTTTGAAGTGGGGGTTCACGTTCTCTTGGAAAGTTAGTGGATGCCAATATTGGTAAATCAATGATGCTAACAATTATCTTCTTCTTGAGAAAAACTGGGGAAAATGAACCCACATGCATTTACAAGAACGTTTTATGATTTAAACAATGAAGTTGTATCTTTAAATTAAGGTAATAATAGCTTAGGCTTTAAGTTGTTGTAAGGCTATAACAACTATGAATAAAGATAAATTTTTAATCATTAGAAACCAGGACAAAAGATATGTGGAACAATGTTTCTGCCTTCGACTTCATGAATCATAAATTAATGAACAGATTCTAAGTAAAAATAAGAAACTTACTAAATAATGAATGATGGAAAAACTTAAGAGGCCATTTAAAAATGGCTGTAAGTTTTTGGAAGGTGTCCAGTGGAAAAAAGTTGAATACTTAAAAAATTAGCTTGCAAATGATTTTACACAAAAGATAAAGCAATATTTAAAGTGCTGTATAATTTACAATAGTTAGCAGATTATTTGGTCTAAAAAATGTGATGTCATATAAAAAAAGTCAAAGCATAAATTAAACTTGCAATGTTATCAAGTTTAATGCTGATGAAAATTAATTCAGACACATTTGTTTTTTAAATTAATTTTGAGACATTTTGTGACGAATAAATTATTTAATTTTTCTTCTAAAACTTTTATGCTTCTGTAAGATTGAGAATTTTCAAAACAATGCTAAGTAGACAAAATAGGAAATAGATTATCATAAATTATTTTGATAATCAATGGTTCATTGGTCTCTGTACCATAACTCATTATTAGTTGTTACTGGAGAAATTATTAATTACTTTCATAAAGTTATTGAAACAGAAAGTGTATGAAAATGTGTTTATGCTTATAAATGCTCAGTGAGTGGTCAAGTTTTATAACATTGGTTTCCATTTCTGAACATTTGTTTTTATACAATCTCTTTGCCAGATGCCTTTGGCATATGCTAAATATTATAGTAATTTAGTCAAATACTGTAAAATCAAAACTGTTGACCTATTTGGTCTTCAAAAGTAGGAGCAAGATTTTGTCAAATATGATTTGAAATAAATTGGCTGGTGGCTCACGCCTGTAATCCCAGCATTTTGGGAGGCCGAGGTGGGTGGATCGCGAGGTGAAGAGGTCGAGATCATCCTGGCCAACAAAGTGAAACCCCGTCTCTACTAAAAATACAAAAATTAGCCAGGTATTTAGGGTACACGTGCCTGTGGTCCCAGCTACTCGGGAGGCTGAGGCAGAAGAGTCGCTTGAACCCAGGAGGCAGAGGTTGCAGTGAGCCGAGGCTGCACCACTGCGCTCCAGCCTGGCGACAGAGCAAGACTCCGTCTCAAAAAAAAAAAAAAAAATGTCAGAGCAATTTGGTGTAGGTCTTCTGCTTAAGGAGAGTAATAAGAAGAATAGTAGAAAATTAACATTTCAATAATTAGTAAAATGTGTCAAAATGGAAATTTATTTATTTATTTAAGAAGCTCTGGCTCTCTTTCCTAGGCTGGAGTGCAGTAGCACAATTATAGCTCAATATAATCTCAAACTCCTCGGCTCGAATGATTCTTCCACCTCAGATTCCCGAGGAAATTCATATTCTTTCACAAAAATAAAAATTAGCAGAACAAAACACATTTCTCATTTACTATTTAAGTGAAATAAATCCAGTAATTAAGAAACAGATAGATGTGTAAGCAAATTTTCAATATTTGTGTTATCTGGAGTTCTGAGAAACAGAATCAATGAGATGTGCATATCTGTAGAAACATATCTTAAGGAAATGGCTCACGCAGTTGTGGAGGTTGGCAAGTCTAAAATCTGCAGGACAGGCTGACAGGCTGGAGACTCCGGGAAGAGCCCATGTTACCATTCACACCTGCAGGTTGTCTCCTGGCAGAAGTACTTCTTGCTCAATGCAGGTCAGCCTTGTTTTCTATTCAGACCTTCAATTGATGGGTTGAGGCCCCACAGGCATTATGCAGGGCAACCTTCTTTACTCAAAGTCCACCAACATAAATGCTAATCTCATCAAAAACATCCTCACAAAATATCCAGAATAATATCTGATCACATAGCTGCATACCATGATCCAGCCAACTTGACATGTAAAATTAACCATCACAGATGTGATATGAAAGTAATCCTAGAAATTAGATTTTACCAGAATAACGTTAAGGTCAGCTTGGTATGTGATAATTAACTATTACTTTAAAAGAGAACTCACAATAATACTTCATGGGGGAAAATCATAAAGAATTCTGAGGTTAAATCAAACCCTTACTGGTGAATTATATTCCTTTTTTTAAAACAAAAATCTATATGTGGGCCACAGCTTTCTGATGAAGAAAACCTGAAAAAATTTGTTGGAGACTCAAAGGTCATTAATTATGGGTCCTAAAAATTGCCCAAGTCCTTCTCTTAGTCTACTTGATATGCCCTCTTTTTAGCAACATTTTCAAAGTAATTCCTTCTTAAGATGCCATCCTACCCTTCAGTCTTACCTTCTAGTCACAGAGAAAATTAGTGCTATCATTTAAAAATCCTTTGATTTTTTTTATGTGGATCAAAATTGGATCTAATATACACCCTCCTGATACTGCTTTTATATTTCTTGTAATAATGAGAAGATGACTCTCCTATCAGAAGCCAAGTTCCACAGGTGCCTCCTGGACAGCATTGCCTTTTACCTTTGCAAAGTTCTCATGATACAATTCGATTACTTTTCCTGAATTGCCCCCTTCATACTGTTTTTTTTCTATCTATATTGAAATATGTTTATGATTCTCATATGCTTATGAATATAACCTACCTTGAATATACATCTTATAGCCATGGACATATCACTTTTTGCCCAATTGTATCTTCAAACTACTTGGAAAAAATGTATAGTTATTTTCTTCACTTTCTCCCCTCCATCTTATTTCTCTATAGTCAGCTTTCCATCTCCCTATTGGACATATTCACTGATCTATTCTGCAGATACCTAAAAGTCAGCTGTATTGGACTGAATAAATGAAGTAACTTTCCTGCAAAATCCGTTCAATCCATTCATCCTTATCTCATGTTCTCTAACTCCAATCGAGGCATCACTAGTTACCAGAGTTAATACCCCCGGTCTCAACCTGAAGTCCTTCTTTTTTCTTATCCTTAAATCGATTTGGTTGGTACATCTGATTGATTCTTCCTGTTAATTATGTCTGTCTAAATCCTCACTGTCACTACTCTCGTGTATTGTTCTTGCCTGAACTATTGAATAACTTCCTAACTGACATCACGATCTAATGGAGATTAATTTGTTACTGAAAAAAATGAACAGTTTTCCCTTCAAATCTTTCTTCCCAATAATTTTCTAAGAGATTCTTTAGATGCAGAAGAAAGTTTATGCAATGAAATTATCTATTCTGAGACCTTCAGACCACCCTTTTACTTTCATTCTTATTTATAAGATAAACTATTTAAAATCAATATAGGGTCTTATGTAGTGTTCTTAAAATAGAAGAAGATATTTACAAGTTTTTCTGGGCATGATAACTTTATGCTTTCAGTTATCTGCTTCTCAACTTTAGGAATGGAGTCAGTTAAAGAAAGCTTAAATATTTCCAAGGTCAGTTCTGGACTAAGCAATTCCAGAACTGACAAGTAGTTGCAGACTAAGCAGATGGTTAAACTTCTGGTTTCTAATTTTGAATTCATTCTTCATGTTTGCTTATGAAGTCATTTTGTTCTGAATATTTGTAAATGGGCACCCTGAGTGCCTCTTTGATGATTTATTATAAAGCATTTAGAAAATCTGGAACTTTGTATTGTGAATGTTTATGCCCTATTTTATACATGGTTGGCATAAGGGGTCCAATTTTACAATATTTCTGTTTTCATCCATCTTTTAGGAAGTAAGAGTGCATATCACTAATGGGCAAAATACTAAATGCATCAAGTGTAGTGCTAAAGTAAATACACACACACACACACACACACACACACACAATACCATTATATATGGTTCAAATAGCCTTTTACGATCTTATCCACCTGCAAATTATTTCTATTTCATCTTCTCCTCCTTACCCTGGGAATTTCCATATCATGTAAGTCTACTTTCTGTTCCAGAAGTATCCACAGCTCTATTTTACCTTCAGGCTTTTGTTTATGCTGTTTTTTCAGCCTTGAACTTTCTGCCTTTTCTTCATGTGATTAAGCTTCCATCAAGTCTCTGCCTATTACAATTTCTCTTCAGCAGCAGAAGTTAAATGTTTTTCCTTTGTTCCCATAGTTCCTATATATTGGCTATCACTATGCTGTTTGCACCCAATTTTAATTTCTTATTTGCTGGCAGTTCCATCTGATGGCAAGTGCCATTAGAACAGCACCTTTGTCTTTTTTCTTCATCATACAATTTCCAGTACCTAGCACAATGCCTGACACTGAACAACACCTCTTGAATAACTGCAACACAATTTTTATGATGGGAAATATGAGAGGGAAGAGGTCAATGGTGAACGAACCAGTGGAATATAAATTGCTTTATATGATAATATATTTTTCTTTATCTAACAGATAGTATATTTTATCTTATTTGATACTCGTGATAAATCTCGTGCATTGATACATTTCCATTCTTGTTGGTACGGTCTTTTTCTCCTCTGTCAAGAATCCAATAAGGTCAATTCATTTAAAATTCAATTTATGAGATTCCTAATCTCCATATGTTCAGTTATGCCATGAAATATGATTTGTTTGCTTTGCATAGACACCCTCATAGATTTATCTTTCTAAAAAATACCCAAACAACAGATTTCGGCATTTTAATATTAATGTAGAAAGTTAGATAATACTATTTTAAATATTAAGATATTTACTACGTATTTGGTGCCTCTAAATACAATGTTCTTGTACCTCATAAGTTTGTAGAAGAAAAAAGGAAAATAAATATAAATGCTTTCCAGCAAATACATATCTTTATGTGTGAACACCTTATTCAGGAAATGGCCTAGATTTTCTGATGTTTAAAATCATTATAAAACAAAAATAGTATAAAGGACTTGTTATGAATGTTGTTAACATGCAAGTTAAACTGCTAACTCTTTTAGAGCAGTAGTCAGATAATATCTTGCAGAGTACATCAAAAGGAATCCAGTGATCTTTTAGTGAATTATGAAATGGGAATGAAAACTTACCACTAAATTTGAAACTAATTAGAAGATTATTTAATTCTGCAAGTACCCATTGAGCATCTTCCTTGTATTTCTTAAACTTGAAAAACACAGGTTTAGACAAAAGTCTAATCCATATTGTTACCTTTACCTGTATAAGAAATATTATTTGCTACCCAAGCAATAGCACAGATTATTTCTCCTATTGAGCAAATGTAACATTTAGAATGAAACATAAATAAATGTACAGATTTAAAACTTAAATGTGTACCCATGTTTTTGCCCCACTATCATTCAACCATATTGTTATTATACCAAATTTTAAACAATACCATTTTAATGCTCAGCTAAACAGTCTTACTAACTCAGTCTTGAATTTTTTCACTTGATGCCAACTCTATGGAACAGTTCTACACCTAAGATGTTGCATCACCTGACAAACTACATTCCGTCTGGTTTTTAAAATAGGAGTAATGGAAAGATGCCAGTGCACACTGCTTCTGTCCAAGCAATTCATTGATTTCTTTCATCTTCAGCTAATTTTGGTAACTGGATGTGGGCCCATGGCAATAGGTTGTCCTTTCATTTCCCCAAGTAATTCCTGTTGAAAGTAAAGCTGTTTTCCCCGTATAGCATGCCTAGTAAATTAATTAAGGCAAGAAGTGACATGCCATCTCCACCTTAAGTGTGAAGGACATTAATCAGGATAGACCTCTCAGTTGGGCACATCTTTAATGTGTAGCTACCTAGAACAAAAGCAGTGCCATGGGTCAGTAGAGGCCATCAGCATCGTCACGGGACAAGGTAAGTGTGCCAGACATCCTGTATTAGGCTAGTCTTTAGGGATTTCTGTTCACCACTGGTGTCTGTTTTTACTATCCTAAATATCCATCCACAAAAAAAGTTTATGTTTGAATTGTACCTGGTAAGTTTCTTGAAGTTTCAGCTAACCAAAAAATAAATTTGAAAAATAATGAGAATGGAAATATAAGAAAGGAAAGTAATTTCACACTGCGAAAAAGAAAAAGTATAACAACAGAGTGAACTTATAAAAAGCTGATAAAGAAGACTTTGTTTCTAGGAAGCTGGGTAGGTATTCTGAAAAAATCTCCTGGCATGGGCTGATGACATTTCTAACATAACATTTAGTGCTATGTATGTCCATCTTAGTACTGCTTTGGCTGCATTATGTAAATTTCCTATGTTGTACTTTTATTTTTTAATTCAGTTCAATTTTTTAATTTCCCTTGAGATATTTCTATCTGACCCATGGATTATTTGAATGTATATATTTTTTATTTACAAGGGTTTAGATATTTTCTGTTTTCTTTCTGTGATTGATTTCTATTTTGACTCCACAGTGGTCATATAATTATAATTAAATAATAATTTTAATTGTTTTAAATGGTTTTCCTTTTAAATTTAATTAATAATTTCTGTTGAATCTTTTTGTTTGAGCATAGAATGGTTTAGTTGCTCAGAATATGTTGGTATATGTTTACAGGCATTTAGAAAAAATATGCATTCTGTTGTTTTGTGTTGAAGGTTTGATAAATATCTATCAGATCTTATTTCTTATCATTAAGAAATATCTATGTTTCTTAACGATACTATTGAAGTTTTCTACAGCCTTCCTAATTTTTTGTCTCATTTACTCAAATGTTGAGAAAGGGGTATTGACCTCTCCAATTGTAGTTGTGGATTTGTCTATTTTACTTTTTAGTTGTATCAGTTTTGGCTTCATATGTATTGTTTCTTCTATTGTATCTTCTATTTATGTTTTATTTTTATTTATTTATTTTTTTGAGATAACATCTTGCTCCATCACCCAGGCTGAAGTGCAGCAGCGTAATCTCAGCTCACTGCAACTTCCACCTCCCTGGTTCAAGTGATTCTCCTGCCTCAGCCTCCCAAGTAGCTTGGATTACAGGTGCCCACCACCACACCTAGCTAATTTTTGTATTTTTAGTAGAAACCAGGTTTCACCATGTTGGCCAGGCTAATCTCAAACTAATAACCTTAGGTGATCCTCTGCCTCAGCCTCCCTAAGTGCTGGGATCACAAGTACTTGCCACCAAGCCCCTATTATATCTTCTGTTTCTTTGCCGAGACTTTGTGTGTTTTCACTTGTTTCAATTATGTATGTAATTACTCTTTAATATGGTTTGACTATGTCCTCACCTAAATCTTATCTTTAATTGTAGCTCTCATAATACTGATTTAAAATCTTTGTCAGATGATTCTAACATCTGAGCACTAAGCTCTTAGAACTGAATGCTTGTAAGAATGCTCTGGCCATTTCTTGAACACTTGGTCACTTAGAAATTTCTTCTGTCAGATACCCTAAATCATCTCTCTCAAGCTCAAATTCCATAGATCTCAAAGTCAGGGACAAAATGTCATAAGTCTCTTTGCTAAAGAATAGCAAGAGTGACCTTTGCTCCAGTTCCCAATAAGTTCCTCATCTCCATCTGAGACAACTTCAGCTTGGGCTTCATTGTTCATAATACTATTAGCATTTTGTCCAAAGTAATTCACCAAATATGTAGGAAGTTCCAAACTTTCCTACATCTTCCTGTCTTCTTCTGAGCCCTCCAAACTGTTTCAACCCCTGCCTGTTACCTAGTTCCAAAGTCACTTCTACATTTTTGCGTATCTTTATAGTTGCACCCCATTCTCTGTTGTACCAATTTACTGTGATAGTCTGTTTTCACACTGCTATGAAGAAATATCCAAGACTAGGTAATTTATGGAGGAAAGATATTTAATTGACTCACAGTTCCACATTACTGGGGAAGCCTCAGGAAATTTACAATCGAGGCAGAAGACAAAAAAGCAGCAGGCACCTTGTTCATAGGGCAGCAGGACAGAATGAATGCATGCAGGGGAAATGCCAGATGCTTACTAAACCATTATATCTCATAAGACTCACTCATTACCACAAATACAGAACCAGGGGAACCACCCCCATGATCCAATTACCTCCATCTGGTCCCAGCCTTGACACCTGGATAGTATGGGGATTATAATGCAAGATAAAACTTTGGCATTGAATGAATGTTAATAATGTCTACTTTCCCTATTATCTCAGTGATTTGACAAATCATATCACTGCCTTTTACTGCCAGGAAGGGGTAGAAGTTCAGGCTTGCTACATGGGCTCTCTTGACACTGCTAAGTTGTAACTTCCTATTCAGCCTGTTATGTCACCATCCCAGAAGGACAGGTGGGGGTGCCTTATTTCTGCCTGCTGAGGGTGTAAGGTTTGGTTCCCGACTAGGTATTCACTGGTGCATTGGGAATAGGGGCTGTTTCTTTTCTCAAACATTGTGATGAGTAGATAGGTAGAGTTGTTGTATGAAAATGTTCTGACTTGCTAGGATTTCCCTTTCTGGTCCTTTGGCTAAACAGATCAATTTTTCTTGAAGCTCGCTGTTTTTGTTCTGAATCCCTTGGCCTTGCTGGGTGGGTCACCAGTCCAGTTTACCCACACCAATTATGAGATATACATGGCAAAATAAAACCCAGAGATCTCACTTCTGGGTCATTACTTGTTTTTTGTTTTTGTTTATTTTAATATTTTCAAATATTCTGTTTATTTGACATGTAATAGCCGGATTTTGAGTTGGACTTAGTAGTAGAAATAGGGAAAAATATTTCAACTCCATTTTTGTAAGGCACAATCCCAGTGAATTTTTTTATTTTAATTTCATGATGTAATAAAATTTGGCTTTGAAATGGACAGTGCAACCACTTTTAATGTTTGTTAATGACAGTCGTAAGAAAGACAATGAAGCAGATCTGTCTTTCATGATATCATATCAAAAATATCTCCTGGAAAGTTTGAACAGTTTAATATAGCATACTATTAAAATGGCACTGCCTTCAATTCATTATCAAATGCAATGTATGCATTAATGTCATGTAAAATTAATTATAAAGTATAATGCAATGATATAAAATAATTGTCACTCAGATAATACTGTGAAACAAATGGAAACCTGAGATCGATTCCATTTCTGGATTGAATAAAAACCTCTAAAAGAGAAAGAACAAGTAGTTTAAAATGATAATCTATATCCAGACATTGTATGTTCATAACCCAGATACCAATGATTTTGGATGGCTAGAAAGAAGTGGCTACATCCATATATCTTAAGAGAAAATACACCTTGAACATTTTTAACCTTTCAAGTCTATAAGCAGGATGAATACATCATTTTTTTATAAAAAGAAACATTTGGATTATCAGTCATATTCTTATTCAGGCATTTTAAGTCCTTCAGGATAGAGAATTAAGGCAAAAGCTATCTTTTCAGGAAAATGCCAAAGTTCTTGTAGTAAGTGCATTTTTTACTTATTTACTTCTTAGAATATTTTTAACATGATAAAAGAGCAATTATAGTTTACTTAACAGTGCATTTCACATAATTTTATTTAAGAATATTTGAGTCCAAGACACATTATTACTTTTGTTCTAGTATTAATTATTCTGAATCACATATTGAATATATAACACTGATGTACTTTTAAACTTATTTCTTCACAGAAATAAAAGTAATAACCAATAAATCAGAGCATAGTTATAAATTAATTTTATATCAGCTTAGGCCATTGGGTATTTTTTTTCTCAGATAAATGCTAGATAATTTTTTTAAATAAATGACCAAGCAGCTTGTAAACTGAAACATACAAAGAAAATCATTTTTAAGACAAATAGGGTTGATAAACTGGGATAATTCAATTATGGTTGTGCCACACTCATCATTTATATTAACAATAATGAATGCTGAAATAGCAAGGAGGAAAAATGTCATTGTTATTTTAACAGTACGTTGAAGGTAGAGAGAACTTACAGAAAGTTTGCCATTTTGGTTTCTGAATACTGATGCAGTACTGATTTCTTTTTAGGAGTAGTAAGGACAAAAGAAAATAGAAATTTTTTTTTCTCTGAAGCACCTAACTACAAAGTCTTTTATAAGATATAAATATTTGTGAAAAAATGGAATAAGAGGGGATAATTTTTCAGATATATTTATGGAAAAACATTTCATTTTATATAATTTTATGTTATAATTAATATAAATATAAGGACTTTTTAAAAATAAAATTATTTGGTTTTTTTTTTCAATTCAGTTTTTCTTCATTATCATAAAACTCTGACTCTGGTATTTTTCCTTTAAAACTTATAATTCTGTTGAAACAAATTTGAGTTCATTAAAGGATAGATATTTCATTTGAATTTTAGCTACACCATGTAATTAATCATTCTAATATTTTTACTTATTCAAAAATATTGATGTCTCTAAAAGTTAACAAACAGTGAAATTGAAGACATTTAGAGATTCACTAACACTTCAGAAAATTCTTCTGAAATATGGGTTTATAGGAATCACTGATTGAAATAAGCATGAGTATGTATAGGTTTATTTCTATTAATCAAAAAATCATTTGATGTTTCAAGATACAAGGCATAGATTTGTAGTAACTTACATCTGACAGTCTTATGTGTATATAAAATAAGAATATGAATCTTAGCTATTTCTGTTACTACTAAAATCTGTGGATATTTTCACTTGTTTCCGTCACATTATTTTTGGCGAGAGAATGTTTAAGTGCCGGCACCCTACCTACATTCTGTTCTTTTTATTTTACCTTTAATAAATGTAATTAATTAATCTTTTAGAGATGGGGTCTTCCTATGTTGCCCAGGTTGGGCTTGAACATCTGGGTTCAAGTGGTCCTTCTTCCTTAGCCTCCCTCGTAGCTGGCACTACAGGCATTTCCTTTTCCTTCTACACAGTCTCCATGAATCATCAATTACCAGCTATGGCTCCAGCTATCATTAATGCCCTAATGACTCAAAGTTCTCTAGAACTCACTTTCATAGATTTCTCATAGGCTCAGAGCTGCACTTTCAGCTAGCTACAAGAGACTTCCTCTTGGATTCCCTAGGTACATCAAACTTTTGTCCAAATACAATAACCACATTAAAAACACCTATTCACTGCCCCTCATTAATATAATATTATTCTGCTCATATAACTGTCTTGCTGTTCCTACTGTCTTAGCAATCACCAGATATACAGTTGACTCTTGAACAACACAGTTTTGAATTGTGTGGGTCTGGCTATACATGGATTTTCTTCTGCCTTTGCCACCCCAAGATGGCAAGACCCACCCCTCCTATTTGTCCTCCTGATCAGGTTACATAATTTGAAGATGACAAGGATGAAGACCTTCGTGATGATCTGCTTTTACTTAATGAAGAGTAAATAAATTTCCCTTCTGTCTGATTTTCTTAGTAACTTTTTCCTCTAGCTTACTTTATTGTAAAAGTACAGTACATAGCACATATAACACGCAAGCCACACCACTGGCTCAAGCCCTGGCTCCACCACTTAACCAGTCGCATGACCTTAGGCAATGTACTAAACCTTTCTGTGATCCATTTTTGTCATGTAATATGAGGTAATGGAGATAAATGTATTACCTACATCATAGCATTTTATGAATATTAATAACATTATATCAATTTATTTAGACCAGTGTCATATATATGTTAGCCATCAGCTATTAGCACAATTCTTTCTTGCCCTGGTAAGTACAATACCCTCATTCTTATCTGTTGATATTCTTATCTTTTGATATTCTTATCTGTTGGTACTCTGCCATTTAAAATCAATTTTTATCAGATGATTACTTCACTTTTCTATTTAAAGTACTTCTATGGAATTCATCTAGGATAAAGTTACTTGAGAAGACTACAATCTTGTGGATGAGCTAGCCCCTGAATGTTTATTAGAAGACTCCAGTTAGTCCTTGGATATTCCGGGAAACTGACTTTGAGATGAAGATTAGTCTGTAATGGGTTCATTAGGAGTTGCTCTTGGGATCAACACCAGTAAGGGAAGGAACAGAAATTGAACAGAAAGGAGTTCAGCCATGACAGTCAAAAGGAGGCTTCAGCTGAACTTACTCTGAAGCTGAAAAAAGCTTTGGTTTCTCATGCCAACTGAGCAGAGGAGAAGGAGAATTTATCTTCTCATGTCAGTGAATTGAAGGATGCCGGACATGACCTCTGCTGTTGTCAGTAAATATTGTAGTCATTGGTTCTTCACATGAAACATTATGCTTTTGTCCTCTGATGCAAAGATAAATCACTTCTAGATAAATAGCTCTTCCTGGTGTATTACAAAAGAGGGAATTATTTCGTCATCTCCTCCCACCTCACTTTTAAGGAGGACAAACAAGAAGGTAGTCATCTGTGGGCAAGTTCCCGGTGCATAATGTGATTCTCATTTTGAGTGTCCTACATGCATTGTTTACATACAAGATACCTGCAAAAAATGTTCGTTAAATATTTTACTTTATAAATAAGATAAATTGATGGTTAAAATTCATCATTGTCAGAAATATTATGAAACATGCACATATTCTCAACAGTGCAATACATAAAGGATGTAGGAAAAATCATGTGTTTTCCTTTATTTTTGTAACATACATAAATGATCATTTATGAAAAGAAACATTTAAGCTTTCCCACTGAAACTTTCTAAAGCTTATTGGTCATAGATTTAAAAAGTAATACTGCATTATTACTAGCCAGAAAAGCCCCCTCTCTTTCAGGATAAGAATCACCCAGTATTTTTTTTTTACCCTAGGAAGAACAAAGGAAACATATCAATTTCAAATGTCATTGTTAAATGGTATCCTGCCCTGCAAAAAATGGTTCCTTTTTTACTCGTATATCCACTTAGATCTATAGAAGTAGCTACAAAATTTGCATGTTTTCAGTAGCAATTCTTCTCACTTAAAAACAAAAAAGAATTAAAGATCTCCTACCCAAGTCCCACTGAACATGTATTTTGAGATTAATTGTATTATTTTCTTTACTTAAATGATACATTTGAAACGGTTTTACCAAAAGTATTTTAAAGTGAGTCATTTTAGTAGCCATTTGTGCAAATTGTAAAATTACTTTCATTATACTATTGCCAAAAATATTATAACACACAGTCTTACTAATATAGTTATTGGGTAAACTATTTTGTAAGAAATATTCACCCCTCTCCTTCACTTTCAAGTGAAGGAATATAGGATTTGTCTTCCTCGTAGTTGAGCTTGATCACAAACTTGCCTTAAGATCATCTTTGGAGGTACATGGTTTCTGCCCTTTGAAGCTGGGTTCAGCCATATAATTTATTTTGGCCAATGATATTTTAGCAAATATTATACAGTATATTCTTGAAATATGCTTTGAGATTGACATTTGAATTTTTTGTTGTTGTTTACCAAAACAATGAGAATACACATGGGCTAGCCTGCTGTGTCAAGAAATAGATGAAAGACAACTAGAACAGAACTGTACTCAAGAGAACTCTGTCTAGGTCAGTCTCCCTGAAGCCATTCTGCAGATTTGTGAGCTAAATAAATGCTTGTTATTAAATTCCACTATGATCTCATGGTTATTATGTTATTATCATGCAGCATTTTTATTATTATCATGCAACATCTAACTCAAAGATAGAGATTATTTTTTCGAGCAACTTTAATTTTGCATATCCCTACCAGCATATTTCAAAAATGTATTATTATTTTAGTCTCACTATAATTTATAATACCAACCTTTTGTATTATGATTAATTTTGTGTCAGTTTTTAAATTTTGACTCAAGTACCATTGATGGTCACCTAGATTTCACTGTTTTAAATAAAATCAAGTAACAAATGCATATTTACTAAATGCAGTGATTTTAAATAAAAGTAGAAGTGCTGGTCTCTGACCTGTAAAATATTTACTTTTTATTATAAATATTCTGTGCTTTAAGAACACATATTTTTTCTGTCCCCTTCTACTCTTCACTGTAGTGTGTGTGTAATTTACTTTAATGACACTTGAATTTACCCAATGTAGTTTTATTTTAAAGATTAAAAATTTGAAACAATATATTGTAAGAATAAAAATGAATATTCTGCATATTGAAATCAAAAGAATTCACAAGCATTAAACGTTTGATATCAAGTAAACAGTATTATCAAAACACTATTCAAGGATATGTCAAGTAGGATACAAAGTCTAAATTTTAAAATTAAAAGGTTTAAAATCTAGACATCAAACTGTTAAATCAAAAACTGTATCAAATCTTTCATCATTTAATGACCCTTTGAAGTATCTGAAAAAAATGTTTAATTATCACTCTGTTATCTAGTTATATACAATAATACAATAAGATAAATATGCATGCCAAAAAGTTGCCTGAATATTGGAATGTGTTGATCATACTAGGCCTTATTTTTCTTTGGAAAATTAGCTACTCTTAAGAAAACACTGCAAGATACATTTCTGCTATTTTTCAATATCAAGGGAAAAATGAGATGTCTGTGCTAAAATAGCACTGAAATATTAGTCTCCAGTTTACTTCAGAATAAGAATCCAGGGGCTTCAACTTACCATGTTGAAATTAGAACAAATAACGACAAGATGCAATGTTCTAATCAAATCAAATATTCTTCTTTACATTCATTTTAGATCTTTCTGTATAAGATAAATAGTGTTCCTATTTGAAATTTTTCTCAACAGTTGAGGTTGGTTTTTGTCTTATGTCTTCTAGGTTGGATATGAGGCAGTCCATTTTATCAACACAACTGAGGAAACACTAGGAGTGAAAAGAGAGAGAGGAAGCAGAATGTATACATTGTATTAGTTTATGACACCATGCATACTAATGTGTGTGTTCCTTCTTTTTTCACCAATTAACAATAACTAATCATCTAAGTGAGGAGATGGAAGACACTGACAGTTTTGTGTTGGTCATTAATTAGTCAATATTCCCAATAAATTTTTAGGGTTTGATATTAAATTATCTAGAACAAGATTTAAATATGAATGAATAATACAAAATAGCACTTTTTTTTTACCAATGAACTTTTTATAGACAGTAAATTAAAAGTTGGACATTAAAAGTTAGATATTATACTAAGAAACTTAAGGTTTTTGATAGATACATTACAAACTTATTAATAATTCATCGTGTTTCTAAATTAACCCTCAAACTTTGAATAATTAATTTTATTTATCTTAATTGCCTTAATAATTAAGTCTATTGTTCAATGAGAGAAATCTAGAACTGTGTTTCAGAACTTTTTGCTAAAATAGATAACAAAAGACTGTGTAGTATTTAGGAATAAAAAGTGGGATTATGTTTTTCCAACTACTTATTCCTGATTCCACCCTTAGCTGTCTCCTCCACTATAAGAGAAAGTAGTGAAGAAGATTAAACAAGCTCATTAAAGGCATACTTCCTTAATATATGTAAAAACATCACTGCCTCAAATAGCAATAAAATATCCCTTTAATAATGATACATAAATATGATGTGCAATTTGAAGTGTCCCTTAAGTTTCTAGAAAATAAGTATTTCAGTATTCTATGCTCTGCTTTGTATCCTCATCTTGATATTGCTGATCATTTATAATGAAAAGGCTGACTGATCCTGACTTCATCAGAACTTGGAGTTGTTTCCTTGATAGATTTTTATCCAACCTCATGCAAAAAGAATTAGAAATCCTCCTTAGACAAAATAATAAAACTTCTTTGCTTGAACTCTTGCTTTATCATAACTCTTGGCATTCCAGTTTATTTTCCCCTCTAGACTCCATGCAGCTTGTTGTCAGCGATTAAATCTAGCTCACAATCAAATTTCCAGTGCTAGAGGGACAAGATGACCAACTAGATGCAGCCAGAAAATGCTGCATCCACCAAGAGAGACCAAAGTGTAAACAAACATAATTTGGATGGAACTTCAGAGAGAAAACAGTAGGAGTAGATGGAGTCATGACACAGACACTCAGTCTGAAGAGGGAGGAAGCTGGGTATTCAAACGCTAAGGCTAGTTCCTAGCCCTGAATGGTCCCTGGGGAAGAGAGCCTGTCTAGAAATGGTGTGGTCTATTTTCCTACTCCAGCCTCTGCTCAAGGAAACCCCACACCCCAAAATATTTTCTATTGGAGCAAAAGAAATTCCCAAGCATAGTCCCAGTGATCCGAGGGGCACTCTCAATGCCCAGGAGCAGATCTGGTGAGAGTGTAACCTCTCTCCCTACCTCACTGCAGAGTACAGCTGCAAACTTACGAAATACAAAGGAGCCACATGGTTAAGAACTAACCTACTGGCAGTTACTCTAGAAGGTCATCTGCTGGATAGCAGCCCTAACTACAACACAAAAAAAATATTTTGCTAATATACTCTCCTGTGATACTAAGGGTAAGAATTTAGCCATAAATAAAGACCATGTACAGAGCTTTAGCCCTCTGGAAACATCCATAAACAAAGCCAACTGCCTATAATTAATTACACCACAATTAAAGGAACAAGAATGCTTTAAGATGAGAAAGAATTAGCACAAAAACTTAGGCGGCTTAAAAAGCCAGTGTGTCCCGTTAATCCAAGTTGACCAGCACAGTATCAATGATCCTTGGCCAGTCTAAAATGGCAGACATAATACAGAATCTTGATGGCAAAACAGGACATGGAGATCAGGAGACAGTTGAAATCCAATCCAAAGAATTCAAGAAATTCAGTAAAATGATCCAAGAGCTGAAATAGCCATTTTAAGAAAGAAGCAAACTGAACTTACAGAGCTGAAAAATTCACTACAATCAATCATTTTATAATTCATTTTATAATTCCAGTATTAACAGCAGAGTGGACATGCTGAGGAAAGAATCTCAGAGTTTGAAGACTAGTTCCCTAAGTCAACTCAGTCTGACAAAATAAAGGAAAAAGAATTTTTAAAAATAAAGAAAGCCTCTGAAAAATATGCAATTATATATTAGAGAAAAATCTATGAATCATTCACATTATTGACAGAAAAGGAAAAAGAATGAGCAACTTGGGAAAAATGTTTCAGGATATAGTTCATAAAAATTTTTCTAATCTCTCTGGAGAGGATGACATGCAAATTCACAGAAATCTTTAGAAACAAAGCCAGAGGCATCATATTCCCTGAATTCAAATATGCCATTATGCTACAGTAACCAAAACATCATGATACTATTAAAAAATCAAACAGTAGAATGAAATAGAAAACATAGCTATAAAGCTACACACCCACAGTCATATAATTCTCAACATGGTTGGCAAGTAAAAACAATGGGGCATAGACTCTGTGTTTAATAAATGGTGCTGAATTAACTGGCTAGCCATATTCAGAAGAATAAATCTGTACCTCTACCTTTCACCGTATACAAAAATTAGCTCAAGATGAGTTAAAGTTTTAAACGTAAGACTTCAAACTGTAAAAATCCTAGAAGAAATCCTAGGAAATACCCTTCTCAACATCAGCTTTGGCTAACAATTTTTGCCTAAGTCCCCAAAATCAATTGCAACGAAAACAAAAGTTGACAAGCGGGATCTATTAAACTAAAGAACTTCTTCACACCAAAAGAAACTGTAAACAGAACAAACAGACAACCTACAGAACATATTTGCCGACTGTGCATTCAACAAAAGTCTAATATCTAGAATCTGTAAGGAACTTTAAAAAAAACAGCAAGCAAAAAGTAACCCCATTGAAATTGGGCAAAGGACTTTTGAACAGAAATTTCTTCAAATAAGACATACACATGGCCAACAAACATGTAAAAAGTGGTCATCATCACTAATTATCAGAGAAATGCGAATCAAAACAACAGTGTGAGGCCATCTAGCACCAGTCAGAATGGTTATTATTAAAAAGTCAAAAAGGCAAGGCTGAAGAGAAGAGGGAATTCTTATACACTGTTTGTGGGAATGGAAGTTAGTTCATACTGGAAAGCTGTTTGGAGATTTCTCAAAGAATTTAAAGCAGAGCTACCATTTAACCCAGCAGTCCCATTACTCAGTATATACCTGGAGGAAAACTATTCATTATACCAAAAAAACACATGCATTCACATATTCCTCATCATGCTATTCACAATAGTAAAGACATGGAATCAACCTAGGTGCCCATCAGTGATATTGGAGAAAGAAAATATGGTACATATTCACAGTAGAATACTGTAATGTGTAGCCATAAAAAAGAACAAAATCATGTGTTCTGTAGCAGCATGGATGCAGCTAGAGGCAATAATCCTAAGTGAATTCACACAGAAACAGAAAACCATATACTTTATGTTCTGACCTATAAGTGGGAGCTAAATTTTGAGCCCACATTGACATAGAGATGGGAACCACAGAAACTGAAGACCACTAGAGAGGGAAGGGAGAGGGACATGGGTTGAAAACTACTGATGAGTATTGTGCTCACTAGCTGGGTGATGTGATTTGTACCCCAAACCTCAGCATCTCATGATATGCTGTTGTAAGAAAACCGTCAGTTGGGTAGATCACAAAATTTTTCTCCCATTCTGTAGACTGCCCGTTCGCTCTGATGATAGTTTCTCTTTCTGTGCAAAAGCTCTTTAGTTTAATTAGATCCCATTTGTCGATTTTGGCTTTTGTTGCAATTCCTTTTGGCATTTTCATCAGGAAGTCTTTGCCCATGCCTATGTCCTGAATGATATTTCTTCTAGGGTTTTCTTCTAGGATTTTTTTTTATGGTTTTGGGTTTTACATTTAAGTCTTTAATTCGTCTTAAGTTAGTTTTTGTATAAGGTGTAAGCAAGGGGTCCAGTTTCTGTTTTTTGTATACGACTAGCCCGTTTTCCGAGCAGCATTTGTTGGATAGGAAATCCTTTCCTCATTGCTTGTTTTTGTCAAGTTTGTTGAAGATCAGATGGTTGTGCATGTGTGGTGTTATTTCTGAGGTCTCTCTCTCTTCTGTTCCATTGATTTATATGTCTCTTTTGGTACCAGTACCATGCTGTTTTGGAAACTGTAGCCTTGTAGTATAGTTTGAAGTCAGATAGTTTGATGCCTCCAGCTTTGCTGTAATATCCTGAATCTACAAGGAACTTAAACAAATTTGCAAGAAAAAGACAACCGCATCAGAAAGTGGGCAAAGTATATGAACAGACACTTCTCAAAATAATACATTTATGTGGCCAACAGACATATGAAAAGAAGTTCAACATCACTAATCATTAGAAAAATGAAAATCAAAACCTCAACGAGATGCAATCTCGTGACAGTCAGAATGGTGATTGTTAAAAAGTCAAGAAACAACAGATGCTGGGGAGGCTGTGGAGAAATAGGAATGCTTTATACTGTTGGTGGGAATTTAAATTAGTTCAACCATGTGGAAGACAGTGTGTCAATTCCCCAAGGATCTAGAGCCAGAAATACCGTTTGATCCAGCATTACCATTACTGGGTATATACACAAAAGAATATAAATCATTCTACTATAAAGACACATGCACACGTATGTTTACTGCAGCACTGTTCACAATAAGAAAGACACGGAACCAACCCAAATGTCCATCAATGATAGACTGTGGGAAGAAAATGTAATACATATACATCAGAGAATACGATGCAGCCATAAAAAGAAATGAGATCAAGTTCTTTGCAGGGACATAGATGAAGCTGGAAGCTATTATCCTCAGCAAATTAACAAGGAACAAACAACCAAACACCGCATGTTCTCACTCATAAGTGGGAGTTGAACAATGAGAACACATGGCAGAGAACAACACACACCAAGGCCTGTTGGGGGTAGGGGGGCGAGGGGGGAACTTAGAAGATGGGTCAATAGGTATAGCAAACCACAATGGCACACACATACCTATGTAACAAACCTCCACATCCTGCATATGTATCCTGTAACTTAAAGTAAAATAAAAAATAAAATATAATAAAAAATACAAAAAAAAGAAACCAGCACATGTGCCACCTGTATCTGAAATAAAAATATACATTTTTTTAAAAAGAAGATTTTCAGTGCAGTCACATTATCCAAATACAGTATATACTCTATAAACATTTGGTGTATAAATGGAACTCTTGCTCAGTGAGGGAACTTGTTGACAGTTAGGAATTAGAAATCACCATTGAATCTAAGTAACTTGCACAAATTCATTTTTTTTCCTCCTTAAGAGTATTTCAACTCAACTTCTATTTCCTCTTGCTTTTTTTCTTAGTGTATTATATTGTAACTTCTATTGGTTTCAAAAGAAAAACCAAAAGAAATCTGAATAACTTAAAAGTAACCATTAAAAAGCTTTTGAGAGGAACAAAAAAAAAACTTGAAAGCTTTTTGATATTTAATTATTGGACCAAATAATAAATAAAAGATCCGAACAGCAAACACATGAAGAGGCTGTGTCTTCAAGAAGATGCTTGTTTTTATATATGAAACTTCAATGTCATGTGGTTGGAAGGAATGTTTTACATGGAGTCAAAGTTGAAGGTAGGGAAGGCTACAAGTGTATTGTATTACTTGTAATTATATCACAGTTGTATTATTTCGGATTGATCAGAGAAGCAGTGCCAGTAGAAAACGTACATATAGATAAGAGATTTATTTTAAGGAAATGGCTCGTTTGATTATGAAGCGTGGAAAATCCAAAATATGCAGAGTGGCCAGCAGACTAGAGACCCATGGAAGAGCCAATGCTGCAGTTCAAGGCAAAAGGCAGTTCTGCTGCAGAATTCCCTCTTGCTCAGGAGAAATCAGTCTTACTTTCTATTCATTATAAATTGGATAAGGCCTCACCACATCATGAAAGGTAATCTGCTTTACTCAAAGCTCACAAGTTTAAATGTTTATCACATCCAAAAACCTTCACAGAAACACCAAGACAAATATTTGTTTACATATCTGGGAACCATGGCCTGCACAAGTTGATACATCAGATTAACCATCACACTGGTAAAGTATGTTAACATAAGCATTCATACTTTTTTGAGAGTAATTGGCTGGCTTTTGCAAGCAAGCAGGTATTAAGATTTGCTTTTTAGAAACGTCTTGTTGGTAGTAACAATGAAGGCCAGAGGCTAGAAGGAAGTCAGATGCCAGTTAAAAGCATTGCTTTAATTCAAGGAAAAAGCAACAAGAAACTGAATTAGGGTTGTTGGAGGAGCAAAGGAGAGAGATACTTACCTGACTACATAGAAAAACATGGTGGATATTTATATTAGGGAGGTGAGAAGTCAGGAAGAACCTGATGTTCTGTATTAATTGAAGAGAGAGTTGTTCTCATAAAGGTAACTAAGAGAAAAAGGTTTTATGACATTATGAGCTCAGTGTGATTTATATTTAAATCACAGTAATTCATTTTTCATCTGATCTAATTCAAGAGAAAGATGAAAAGAGTAAATTTGACCAGTGCAAGCCAGGTGGTTGGGTATAATGCCTAGAAATAAAAACTAATCACTAAAAATTAGCCATTTATAATGTGTAGACAACTTATATTTCTCTCTAGAGATTAACATAAACTAATTAGAGCAATTTTTCATTCATTCTTCATGAACTGAAAGGATCTTTGTTCTGATCTTTCAAAAGATAATACAGTCTAGCCTTTAAAGCTGTTTAAAATACAGTTGAGAGTTATTTTTAGTCAACACATTAGACACATTGCTGTAGTCTGCATTTCTCATCAAAGAATACGAATAGGCAGTAAATTCAAAGTATAAAAATTGCCGTGAAAGAGAAGACTAATAAGGAAGAATTGTCACTTACTTTCAAATCCATATGGTTTGTTTTAAATGGAGTTAAAAGTATTTGAATTGGGCAATAAAATCTATATTTTTAATGCTATCTTTTTCAAAAACCTTTTTCTGTTTGGCCATATATTTCTTCTTATTCCAATGTGTATACTTAACACAAATAAATAAATACAAGCAGCAGTAAGCATTTGAAATGAACTCATTCTGAAATTTCTATTTTGTAAGGCATCTAAAATTATTTTTAACAATACTTGATAGTGAAATGTAAGATGATATTACATCAAGATTATATAATTCTTTAAAATTCAATTTTTGAACATTTTGGAAACTTTAATTTTTTACCAGCATGATTGCAAGCAACAATGACTTGGGGAACTGAGAGGAAGTTTGGGTTGGTTATCTGACTTCCTTAGATTAAAAGAAATAATTATTTTCATTAATTAATGATAGTACCATTTATCAGTGTATCACGTGTGGTCATGTAAAATGCAATGGTCAAGGAGGACAATACTTTGAGGAACTAAGTGTCTACTGCCATTAAAACCCATGTAAAGTATATCAACCTCAGTTTTTGCACTGTATAGCTGTTCTCTTGCTTCGCTTTCTCTACAAAGAAATCTTAGCAAAGATCACCTGTACCTGAGACAATAGGACACGGTTATTAATTTCTACTGTCACCTTAGCTACATATCACAGATCCCTGCAGATGGCATTGACTGGTGATGAGCCTCCATACCTCTCACCTGGCCCTACTGTATCGCAGTTACTCTGGAGAGGCTAAATAAGGTGATCTGGACTTGTGGTGAGGTGAGAACACTCCATATGGGGCTGGAGGGAACCCAAGGATTCTTCTTCTTTATTCTCTTCAGATTGATTGTTCTGAGATACAGTCATTCAGATGGCCTATTAAGACTCATTCCACCGAGAGCAAGTAGTTATGCTTGCTGTCAAACTTCAGTGGGCACAGTAAGACTCCCAGCCATATTTTCCCTCCTTACTTTGCTGCATTGTTTTCTTCCTAGGATTATGCTCCCCCATAAAGTTTTAACACATAAGCTTTGCTTCAGGATCTTTTTATTAAGGGATCTTGAGAAAGACGAGGAGGCTAAGTAATTCAAGTTCCCTGGTCATGAGATATTTGCTCCTAATATTAGAGGTAGCTTGGAGCTGCACTCCAAGTTGAAAACAGGGCAGTCCATAAATGTGCTCATATAATTTTGATGCTCCTTAGATTTAGATGGACTGGAAACCAAACCCATCTTATAGAATGTCAGATTTTAACATTAGTTGAATCCACAGCTTCCTCAAATCTCATGTAAAATTTAGGCTATTGATTCAGGAAACAGAGAAAAATGGAATAAGTGCATCTAAAAATAATAAAAAGAGGTACAGATCATAGAACCCACCACCTGCAGTGAGAGTCCCTTGCCAAATGAAGTAGCCTATTCTCTTAGTCTAGGAAGGCTATCCCTCATTTTCTTTAACAATCCATAGGAATTTCACAAGTACAGATTGAGGGGCTTTTTTTTTTTCAAAGAGGAGCCAGAGTGTAAGAATTTTGTGACCCATGAGAATACTTTTCAAAATTTTCTCGCAGTTTGGCTCCCATAAGATTATTGTTTGCTCCACCACTGGAATAAAACCAGCCTCCAAATGAGGAGTTTGGTGCAGGTGATGGAAACATGAACTGAGTCATGGAAAGGGAAATGAAACAATTTATCCTTCAAACTGAAACATTTTCAAGAGGGTAGAAGACACCTCAAATAATTCAAATTATTCCATTTCTAAATACCTATTTGTTAATTCAAATTTTATGTTAGTTAACCTAGATTAGAGAACACTGTTCAAAATAATCCTAAGTATAAAATTCTATCTATAAACAATATATGTTGGCATACTCATACATAAGCACCCTCAGTAAAATAATATTAGACATTTATTTCTATCTAGTATGCAAGCATTAAAAATGGTATGTTGATACCTGTTCATGGTTTCTATTATGTGCTTTGATTTATTTCTTAATAGATATATTTTTTCATAATATGCTACCAGTTTTATTTCTAGAGATTCTTTCAATGTTTTTACTTTAATGTTTTTATAGAATAACCGACTGATTCTGGAAAGTTGCATTATATGGTTGACAAATTATTTATATATCCTATTGTTTTTAACAAAGAAATACTCACTCTACAGATATTGAGATGTGGTGAATGTAGGGCAAATTGTATTAAATGGAAGATATTTTTAATTCTTTCTTTTTGTGTTGAAATGGATAGATAGTTGCTGTCTTTTGCCTTTATTCAGATAAACTTTCTTCAGCAAATATGAATGTATTGCCTAATTTAGATGCTGCAAACTTATAGGGCTTTTGCAATTTCATTTCAATCTGTTACAGAATATAAATTTGTCCTATTAAAAATAAGAGCTCTTTCAAAAAAGTCCTCTCACAAGAAAATATATTACAAAGTCATTTATAGGACTTCAGAATAAATCCTTTATACACTTTAAGCTCCCTTTGCATAATTTATCCAGATTCTCCCATGCTTTTATAAACGGGAAATTTTTCAATGCCTTTTTATTTGCAATCTTTGTTTCCAACAATTGGTGTTTATTTACTAAAAGTTTCAAAAGCTCAATGTTTGAAGTGTTCTATTGAATTTTCTAATTTGTTTACAGACCTCCAAATAATGTTTAAAAAATAATGATAAATATGAATGAATTTATCTAGAAGTAAGTTCAATAATATGTTATTATATGCATAGTATCATTCACTTTCTCAAACATAATCTAAGAGTATATATTGCCATGTTAAAGGCTTCTTTTTTGTATTAATTATCAACTTTATCACAAAAAATACTGTAATTCATTTAGTTTCATCATGTATGTAAGCATGTATATACATACATATGAATGAATTATGTTTGTAGAAAATCAATTTAAAATTGTTAAGTATATTATTTGAATTATTTGATTCTTAATCCAGTATAGATTATCTCATCTTTACAAACACTAAATTTTGTTTTTGTACTATAAATCCAGGAAGAATTCAATTTAATTTTTAGTACTGTGTAAGACTCACAGTATAATTTACAAAATACTAAACTAAAGGTTGTACTGCTGACTTTACAGGCTTTCTAAATTTACTGTGATTCCATGAATCGGCTATTTTATTGTAATTAACACAACTGATTCCCTCTTTTATGCATCTGATGACACTGCATACAAACATAATATCATTTAACTATTTGTAAATGCTTCTTTTGAGCTTAATGAAGCCACCACATTAACCAATATTTATTAGTGTTTATATATGCTTAAGAAAAACTTTGCATAAAAATAATTGAAAATTAGGAAATTGTCTATATAGGTAAAACTGATTCTTCTAATACAATATGTAAAAGTATTTTCAGCAACTACATGTTTCAAATAATCTCTTTGGGTGTAAATTTTATTTCCTTTCTTTTTCTTCCTTTTCTATTTTCTTCTTCTTCTTTTGTTGTTGTTTCTTGGTCTATTCAGGTTTTTAATAGAATCTTGAACTAAATTTGTTAGATAATCAAGTGTGTTGGCCAAAGAGACTCTAGATAAATCTTAATAAATGAGTTCTTGGTCATCATGAGAAGGCTTATCAGACATGCCTTGTTACACCCCTCCTTTTTAGAGTTTAAGCACAACTGATAAACATTAAGTTAACAGAAAATCAAACACCACATGTTCTCACTCATAGTTGGGTGTTGAACAATGAGAACACATGGACACAGGGAGGGGAGCATCACACACTGGGGTCTGTTGGGGGGAAATAGGGGAGGGACAGTGGGGGGTGGGGAGTTGGGGGGGAGATAGCATGGGGAGAGATGCCAGATATAGGTGACGGGGAGGAAGGCAGCAAATCACACTGCCATGTGTGTACCTATGCAACAATCTTGCATGTTCTTCACATGTACCCCAAAATCTAAAATGCAATAAAAAAAAATAGAGGTCATGAGACTGACAAAACACTCTTTGTGTCAATGAGATAGCTTATTGTAAACAAGGCCTAAGGCCATGCAAGGTAGGAGTTCAGTCATGCCCTACAAACCATAAAATCTCATTGAACAGTTTTTGTAAATTATACACCCGGTGTAATGCGGCTTACATTCCAACGTGAGTCTGGTACAGCATCGCATGACAGTCCCCCTTTCCTTAACTAAAGCATTCCTTTATACTGACTTCAAGTCTTTAGACAAAGCTTGACATTTGTAACCAACTGCCAACCTAACAATCCTTAAAACACCTTAGGACTTACAAATCCCTGCTTTGAGATGTCCCACCTTTTCAGGCCAAACCAATGTCCAACTTCCATGTATTGACTTAAGATTTTAAATGCAATTTCTGTCTCCCTAAAATGTATAAAACCAAACAACAACCCAAATGCCTTGGGTGCACTTTCTCAGGACCTATTGAGACTGTGTTCCTGAGCTATGGTCACTCATATTGGTTCATAATAAAGCTCTTTAAAATATTAAAAAATAATAATATATATATACATATATATATAAGCAAATAAAAACATGCATGTTCACATTTGATGAAGCATCTTCCCTTATAAATAACTCATTTTTCCCAGACTTGTATTCTCAAATACATATTTTAAAATATGTTGAAATATAATTTTTTAAACTTCTGAGTCTGTAGATAATTCCCCTTTCTCATTAATAACACTGTCATTGTATCATTGTTCTTCTTCCACCCTTCCTCTATCCATTTCTTCTTGTGCTCTTTTTCCCTTTCTCCTTCTCTCTTTTTCATTTTTCCTTCTCTCTTTAACAAGTTTGCCAAATTATAATCTATATTTATCATCTCATTCAGAAAAAGTCTGGATATCATTTATTATTTTATTTTACAATTCATACATTTTTATAATATTGTGAGAATGATTTTACTTTTTAATTTAGAATTTATTTCTTATTTTCTAGCTCCTTATAATGAATATTTATTATATTTTTAGAATTTTTAGCACATATATGCTGTATGACAAACAGCATGTTAGGTGCTGCAGAGGTCACAGATTTTAATGCTTAACTGCAGATATTCAAGTAGATGCTGCTGCTTTTTCTGCAGATTTACGTCTTCTTACTGTCATTTGCTTAAATGACATGACTATAGCTTATTGGTGAATATTGTATACAAGGTCTGTGTTTACTCTTGTCCTGAAAATTAGGAAAATCAGTACTTAATGTTTTCTCCAATATGCACTATTAAGCATCTTGCTATCAAGTTATTTCATTGCAAAATAAAAATGTACCTATAAGGATAAAATCAATACCTGCAGATTTCCACTCTGCAATAAATCATAAATCCATTGTAGCAAAATTGCTCACAGTACTTTCTGTAAGGTGCTCCACGACACTGTTCAGATACTCTTCTCTGCTGATACCTACATTGGAGATTTCCCATATTTCCTGCTGATCCTGCTTATGGGCAGACTGGTCGCTTGTAACTATGCCATGGTACAGCAGGCTGGAGCATCAAGTGGCTGACAGAGGTGGCAATATCAAATAAGCCTCCCAGACCACCCAAGTACCAAAAATGTTCTCATTTTCTGTTTTTGTTGTTGTTCTTGTTTGTTTGTTTTTAAACTATGAGCATAATTTATCAGTTATGCCCTTCATGCTATTCTTGACAGGACGGTGTTAGTTACTTTGCATCTGGGAAGTTATTACTGGAGATATTTCAAGTTTATCATCCTGTTAGTAAAGTGTTTTACACAGAACTGGTCAAAATCATAACAGACGTTGGATAAAATGGAGCCTTAATAACCTACTAATGTTCTGAATGTTTCATTAAAAAAGCCATTTAAGTTATTGCTGTCAAGTTATTTTGTCAGGTTATATAACATTTATTAACAATACTATTTTTAAAATCAGAAATAGGCATGTCAGAAGGAGACCAAGATGACAGGTATAAACAATAATTGTTTTGAGATACCCAGACTGTATAGTCATCCTAGTAGTAAAAGAGGAAAATAAAAACTGTGGTTAAGACTGCCTTTCAGCCAGGTGCAAAATGATATCTTTACCTTCTTCATGTATTTCTGTATATTGCCTCATGAACTACTTTATTGTGCATAGTTTTTTATAATTCAGTTTCCTCTTTTGTCATGTTTTTTGTCTACAATTTCATCTAGGTAGATATTTGTCTTGGTAGACATTAATTTTATTTTATCCAACCCATTGTTTAGCGAATATTGAAATGAGAATTGATGCCATTCAGATATTCTGTAACCTGGAATAATCCCCAAACAGATGGATGAGAATTTTAATTGTTCTGTGTTTGAGTTAAAAGCATTTCTTGTTATTCAAATGAGAGTTCCATATATGTATATGTAGAAGTAATTTATATGGTATTGGATAGTCAAACAGATGGACTTCAGCACATTTATCATATTTGTCACTGAAGCTTCTGACATCTTCTATTTGGGTAATTTCCAACTTATGAGACTTGGGGAGTGGGAAGTAAGCAAATTTGCCACTTTAGAAATAAAAGATATTAGAAGTTTGCCTTGCCAGGCTTCCTTATAGTCAAGTAGCCTGTACAGATTATAGGCTTCACCAATCAGATGCACTGATAGATTTTATAACAGTACTCAGTAATTGAAAGAAACTGGTAAAACAAAGATTTCTCATTCACATGAATGGTCACTGCAGCAAACTATATTTCCTGATGCATAGTGGCCAGCACCAATTCTACTGGAGAGGAGGCTGAAGTGTCTAACATTCAACATTAGCAGCAGATGTATCCTGTACCCTCCAGTTCTGTAGTAAACTTTTGTCATAATCCTCCCCTGGACTTTCTTCATGTCTGATTCTCTGGCCCATCAAGCTATAAGTGATATACTCAGGTTATTTCAGCACACTTCTTTCCTTTTTACAATTGATTCCTGTTGCATCTAACTAAGAATCCAGACACGATATACTTCAGTAGTTATTCTTAGAAATAAGACTCAAGAATATATGAAGACTTTTGTCTATAATTCACAAACAATATTATAAAAGCTTTTTTCCCTTAGATAGCTGTTTTATAATGTTCTTGTCTCATTATAAGCTTAAATTAAAAAGAAATATCTCACCAGAATAAGTTAGCTCTTCAAATACAATCTTTTAAATTCTGGGTAGAGCAGTCACCAGCCTTTCCATCAGCAAGGAATCACAAAAATAAAAGGAGCAATGTTGATTTTTACGGTAAGTTATCCTTAAGAATCTATGATCAGGAATTTTACTTTGCACATCACAAAATTTTTTTCTACCAAATATAACCTAGAAATCATTTATTCTCCCCAAAGCTTCACACTTGAGCCATTATTACAAATTCCACAACTCCCTCAGACTGATGTTTACCTTTTCATGGAGCATCTATGTTCTATCTATTCTATGTTCTATGCATTCTATGTTCCACAATACCCCAGGTGTTATAGAACAGCTTTAGAGCAGGTATTTCCGATGACTTGGCACATGGATTTCCTTGGGAACTGTTGTTTTCATTTCCATGTAAAAATATATGGTGAACAAAACCTTTGTACCTTTATGTAGCTCATTCTGAGTACAACTGACACCTGTATTTTCTTGATCCAGCTAACAAAATATGTCTAGCTTGAGGAAATAGTGACTAAAAAAAAAGAGGGATTGGTTTGTGGACCATAATCACTGGAATCAGTGTGATCTGCAAGTTACCATGAAACCAGTTACATTTTCCCTTTATGTCTAAAGCAATTACAGAAGGTTTTCTTTTTTCTTTTTCTTTCTTTCTTTTTCTTTTTTTCTTTTTTTGAGATGGAGTCTTGCTCTTGTCATCAGACTGGAGTGCAGTGATATGATCTCGGCTCACTGCAACCTCTGCCTCCTGGTTCAAGCAATTCTCTTGCTTCAGCCTTCCAAGTAGCTGTGACCACAGGCATGCACCACCACAATCGGCCAATTTTTTTTGTATTTTTCAGTAGAGACGGGGTTTCACCATGTTGGCCAGGATGGTCTCGATCTCTTGACCTCGTGATCCACCCACCTCAGCCTCCCAAAGTGCTGGGATTACAGACATGAGCCACTGTACCCAGCCCGGTTTTCTTAATTCCTTGCAGAGAGAGAGAAACCCACCAAAACCAAATTTTGAATATTAGTGAAGTTATAAGATGTATTGTTGGTGAATTTTCCTCAGCTTCCACAACTGCTCAGATTAGTTCATAAAATTATCGAATAATCTATCCTTCTTCATAGAAAATGTAAACATCTCACAAATAACCAGCCTCTATTAGAAGAGATAACCCTATACCTAAGATGAGAAATTAATGATAAAATGTGTTAATTTTTGTTCCATTCATGAGATTGATTTAAAATAAATGGCAAACCACATTCAGAGATAGATGACAGATAGGTAGATAGATAGATAGAAAGATTTAAAATAAGTGGCAAACCACATTCAGATATGTATATATATATATATATATATATATATATATATATATATCTTTTTATTTGACTGTTCTGACTCCAGTGATTAGTGTTTGCTAAACAAATTATCTGTTCATTCCATACTGGTTTTTCTACTCTGCATAGTGTTCACAAGATTTCAGGACAAATGTCATTTTCAGATATTTTTGGATTAGAATTGATTAGAGTATTAGTACCTTTATAAATGAATTACCTTTCGACCATGGCCGGTCTGATTGCATCAATTTGTGTGACATTTTGCAAAGCAAATCTGTCATTAACCTTCCAGTCCAGTCTACTGTGTTAGGCAACCTGTAATAACCCTTTGCAAACATAAGATGTAATAATGGATTTATTAAAAACTAGAAGCCATGTTTAAAGAGGTGAGTTGCATACGAATATGAAAATCAATTTAAATCAGGTGACTCTAAATTTGGTGTTATGATGCCTGTATTTATAGCAACTATTTAGTATTCATTTTTCCTATAGCACTAGGAAAGTTGTGTCATGTGTCTCTGTGGGTATAGGCCTGGAAGTGGAAAGTAAAGTAGAAAAGAAAATTTGAGAGATTTAACTTGCAAAATTAATGCTGCTGATGTATGATAATCATGGACCAGTGGGCCAAAATGAGAAACTAGAAGGAGCAAACTAATTTAAATTTGGTTACATGACTGTAGATACATGTACATATTTTCAAAATTTATCTCTTAGTGGATTAGAAAGGATTCCTATAAGTTAATTTGACAGGTTTCTGTTGCTCTGTAACTATTGCACATTAACTTTTAATATTTCTGTAGTCTCCCTATATTTAACTTTCTTCATAAATCTACTTTAGAATATTTCAATTACTCATTATATCTTCAATATAAATACTTGAAATACTCATCAATGATAGACTGGATAAAGAATATGTGACACATATATACCATGAAATACTACGCAACCATAAAATAGAATGAGTTCATGTCCTTTGCAGGGACATGGATGAAGCTGGAAACGATCATTCTCAGTAAACTAACACAGGAACAGAAAACAAACACCACATGTTCTCACTCATAAGTGGGAGTTGAATAATGAAAACATATGAACATAGGGAGGGGAGCATCACACACTGGGGCCTGTCGGGGGTTGAGGGGCAAGAGAATGGAGAGCATGAGGACAAATACCTAATGCATGCAGGGCTTAAAACCTAGATCATGTGTTGATGGGTGCAGCAAACCACCATGGCACATGTATACCTATGTAACAAACCTGCACTTTCTGCACATGTATCCCAGAACTTAAAATATGATAAAAAAAAATAATAATTTTTAAAAAAGAATGAAAGGGATGTAGGGGAACATATTTAAAGAGAATATAAATTTTAAAAACAAGTATGATATGGTTGATGCTCTGATGCACTGCCCAGGTCTGCTTCAGGACTGAAAGATTTGCCTTTGGCTGCTAGGGATGCTAGCAGTTGACAGCCTCCACTGCCAGACAGCTCTGGAAAGTGCTGCCTGGCTGAAGGCCAGATTTCCTTTTTGGGGGGCTGTCCATATCTAATGATGAATGGATATAGTGGGAGTGTGAAGGCCCAGCCCCCTTGGCAACAATGTGCAAGCTTCATTGTACTCAACAGGCTGGCTGAAGGCTTTGCTGAGTTTTCATCGCAGCCCATCTTTTTTCTTTCCCAATCCTGCTTCCTTTCCTTTTATTCCAAAGAAACCAATTCCATGGGCATGCCCTATGAAACTACCTTCATTTGAATATAAAATTCCAGTCTATTTCCAGGAAACACAATTTGTAAAGTAACAGTTGAGAAGTAATTAGGAGACCAAATCCATGGCCTTCAATTAGAAAAACAGAGACAAGATGATTATGTTGTTGAGAAATAAATAGATTTATTTAACTCAAAAAAATGGCTTATGTTTAAAAGTGTTTCTTGGTGTAAAATTCATGAACAATCTGCATTAAATTCTAATTCCTAGACCTTCTCAAATCTCTGTGTGTATGTGTCAGGGGCTCGGGGGAGCAGGGTAGAAAATAGTGTGACCTTGACTCTGCATATTTAAGAAGATCCCTGGAAAATTGTGTGTATGCTGATGAAACACAAATCATTTGTAGCACATGAAGTAGAATAGAGGACTATACTTAGAGTACATCAGATATTTTGGGAAGCTCCTTACTTTAACATTCATCTACATATTCATTCATTTATTGATATTTATTATTCAGGTATTTATGTACTACCTATTTCATCCGTCATCACTGTTTTGAATGAGGTTGTGCTTTACGTTTGAATTTAGTGTAAATGACAAACCAAACAAAGCCATGTTCTGTACTCACCAAAGGAGTGAATACTAGGCACAGATAGAATCATTGATGGGATTTTATATCTCCTATTTTTAAAGAGATGGGAGGATCTTCACCTGTATGCTTTATGGTAGCCCCAAGTGTGGAGAAGAACATGAAATTATTGTTTGAAAACTATAAACAAGGAAGTCAGAGTGAGAATATATAGCAAAAGAAGAGAGAAAAATATTTGAGCCAGTCCAAAGACAGCTAAGTAGAGTTAATAATTAATATTCCAAAAAAGAGACTAAACTAAAACAAAACAAAAAAAAAACTAAACTAAATAGCAACAATAAAAACAGTTGAAAATTATTTGGCTCTCCCCTGATTCTGAAACTTGAAGAAGGTGAGCAGGATGCAATATTAATTACGAAGCTCGCTTGAAGCAGGGCCACATATCAGCAGCCTGGTTTCTTTAATCTCAAACATTTTCCAACTTTTCTACCATTAATTTTCCATTATTCAATAATACAAAAAATAAAGCAATACATCTGTTTGTGACCTCTATAATATTTGACTCTAGAAGGGTATTTTTAAAGTCTGGAGGACAGGACTCAGTGAGTGTTCATATACCACCAAAACAGAATTAGTTCTATACCTGAGATGAATATTCCACATATTTTTGTTTCTTTAATTATCTTGAAAAAGTGTCAGGAACAACATCTTTTTCTGCCCCTCTGAAAGAACATAAACTAATGAGGAGATAAACAAACAAGAAAAATAATTTTTAAAATCTTCAATTTGGATGCATTTGTTGGTCATCTAAATACATTTTTAAACTAAGGATTAAAAATAGCAAAAATATAAATTCACCATAAAAATGATTTTCCTAAGCCAATTGAATGTTGTCTTACATATATATGAATATTCTTAAAAATTAAAGAGAAACCTATGTATATGGATGATACAATTTCACATCAACAACAACAAAAATTGACTTCCTTTGTAAATTTAAGTGGTTTAAAGACTCTTGGGATAGAGATATTCCAAGATGGGGATAAAACAACAAAAAGCCCTATTACTTAGTGCCAGTGGCAAAATCAGTGAGAACATATGATAAAGCACTCCAAAATTATATATAATGGTTTAAGAGAATTTATTTCATGTGAATTGTTTAAAATTTCAAAATAGCCATTTTTTTAAATGGTAGGTTTTAGTTTGTCCTCTGACTTGCCAAACTTATCAGCATTTGTTTCTTTTCCAAGAAATCTATCACTGCCATTTCATTTTGGCTTTCAAAAATAACCATTCTGAAGGTAGACCTTATTCATAGCTTCAAATAATTTACCTTTTAAGAAATACTTTTGTGAAAATTCTTCACTTGACAATTTCGTTTTTTGAATATAACTGTTTTCTTATAACGTTGACAGGCTGGTAGAGAAATCTCTTTGAGATGAAAATCATTAAATAGACTGACTTAAAAAAATTAATCATGTAATAGAGATATTTTAATTTTTCTAACTGATCCAATCTTGCTAGTAGTACACTGTAATATTTTTATCAAATAAGAAGATAGGAGAAATATTAGCTGCAAGGATAAAATTTTGACCAAGCAGGTAACAGAAAATATTTTGCCAAGTATTTGAAAGCTGGCTTTGATTTATAAGCAAATGACTAGTGTGCAGTTGAATATTACTATCAGTTCAGTATATCACTGCTAAACTAGACAAACAAAACAGAAAAAAAAAACAAAGGCTTCATTACTAACAATTACCATCTTCAAGTATTATGTTTCGTGAAAATATGCAACTGCTATATTTTAAATTATCAATTTTTCTTAAAAGTTGTACTTCTATTTGAGAGAGAAAGAAGGGAAATAAAGCATCTACAAGTCTTAAAGTTAATGAAGTATGCTGTTACTGGTTTTATTCATACAATGCTTTAAAAATCTTTTTTCTTGGAATTCAATTCTGGCAAGATGCTCCAAGAAATATAGTTCCTATAGTCAAATAAGTTTGGGCTACACCACATATTTCTTACTGAATACTTATGGAGCATTTCTGTGTTTTAAAGAAAGTAAGTCCTGTACTAAAGAAAATTATTTGTGTGTAAGCCAGTGATATGCAATTTTATTTGAGACAAAACTTTGTTTTTAAATATTCCTGACATTACTAGTTTATGAAATATTCATTTATAAAGCCTGATGTACAATATTTTGCATATGATTGACGTTTTCTAAATAGCAATTCATATTTCTCCTACAACAATGAAAACAAATGTTAGTTTGTGGCATCTACAATTAAATGAAGAAAAAGCAAAGTTATTTTTCCTGACTGGTTTCAAATATTAATATGTGAAATTATTTTCATAACACTTCTTCCTGGGATACTTGGAGTATAATATATAAAGATGCCTAAAAGCTTGAAAAATCAAGACACAGAAGCAGCCTCTTGCAAAGATGAAGTATTTCATGAAGATGAAGCCTCCCGATTTGGCTCAGCTGAAATGCTGCCTTCTACAGGAAATATTGACATGATGTGATTAAGTGGAACAGAATTCATTGGCTAGTGTGAATTTCGTAAAAGTTGAATAAGAAATCCCATCCTGCTTTTCAGATTGTTCATTGGTATTTCATATTACACTCTTAGATGAAAACTTTAATTTAAAAAAACTGGTGGGTTTTCACTACTTCCATGAAAACTCAGTGTATGCAGCATATAATCAACCGATTATTGGGGATAAAATCTGGAGTTGAAAAAAAAACCATTTATTAGATTTTAGTGAAAGAGAACTTACCCAAAAGTAATTTAAATGTCTACCTGAGTTTGCCTGTCAGTGATAGAAGACCAAAGGTAGAGTGAAAATTGAGATCTTTAGTTTCGGTATAAGAGAACTTTATAACTTTTTGAATTATGAGGGCTAAAAGAACTTTAAGAGTTTATCCCTGCTCTCATTTCTCCTTTGCTTTTATTTTTATTTTCCCCTTTGTTCCCGGTATTGTACTCTGCAAAGAATTGAGACTCTGTCAACGGAGTTGAATTAGAGATCTCGGAAACAGGAGCATGATTCTATGAAAACAGCCCTTTAGAAATGTCAGTTTTATTAGGGCAAGCCTATTTCCAAGTAATAGACCTAGCACCTAAAATTCAGGAGTGCCACATAGCAAATAGATGAGAGAAAATAAAATTGCAGTAGATTAAGATTTATAGGCAAATAATTTTCTACCCGATTTGTGTTGTATTTTCTTGAGCTGGAGTATTTTCTGTATATTTGCAGGTAATTTCAGAAACAGATTTATGTCTTCATCTAATTTAAACGTATGCCTTCATAAAATGTCCACTTACTTTATCTTCCTATAAATAGTGCCATTTTCTCCACTTCTTTATGAAGGTGTGGGTTAAAAAATAACATTTTTTTCCATAAAATATATGTTTATTTAAGCGTACTGCTATCCAGAGAAAGCAAAATAGTTCATAATAAGATTATGGAGATAAAGTTCAATCAATAACTGACCATGAGAATAAACAACATGTGGAGATTACAATTTGAGATGAGATTCGGGTGGGGACACAGAGCCAAACCATTCAATCTATTTTTGCATCTTGTTTCCAATTCGTCTCTTTGTAACCTATCTTTATGCCAATCCATTTCGCAGGTATTACCAGACATGTTAAGATCAGTTAACACATTTCATTGCTCTTTTCTCTTTTTTACATTTTTTCTCTTTGGATTATTTGAAGCTGTATGGGGCAATTAAAATAGTTCTGAACCATGGGTCCAGAGATTAGTATCTGAGTAGGTTCTGCCCCTCCTCCAGACTTCTTACTTGTCTGAGTAAAATAGAGAATACAGGGCTGGAGCTGAAGGTACTATAGACTTCCACCACCTCTGATCTCTCAGAGCCCTTATACAGCTGTGCACCACCCAAGTATTCATGCTAGGGATATTTTATTTAGAGGAATACTTTCTGATGTATGTTAACAATCCATGAAAAAGCATGGATATTGAGAAAATTTGAAAGGCAGGAATTCTTATATAAATCTGCCTGTCTTTGACTCCAACTGCACATAAACACACATATACACACACATATGCACATACACATATACACACACACATGCACACACATATGCAGTCATAAATTCAGGTTGAAAAAATTCCTAGAAATGAAACAAAGAATTAAACACTTAGTTTTTAATTGTGATTTCTTAGCATTTTTAGCTCACCATATTAAAAGTTAGCATTTCGGATTCAGTTTAGAGATAATTTTAATATGCAGTTTTCATTTTCAGTAGAATCCAAAGATTTTCCATTGGTTTTATATGATGAACTTAAGAAACACTCTTGATTAAACTCAAATCTGCCTGCTGAATACATGGTGTACTTGCATCCACTTTCATCATTGTTTTACTGATTACATATCTGAAGAGTAGAAGGCAAGCCCATCTAGCCATTTGGAGACAGTTTGAAATAGTATTTATTATAATAATAATAATAATGACTATGATGTGTTTAGTATTTATTGTGTACTATGTACTGGGTAATATTTTAAACATTGTACATATTTAATTTATTTCATCCACAGAGGCCTAAAGTATAGGTATTCTCATTTTAACAATGAAGAAAGAAACTAAGGGAAAAAGATGTAAAATAATTTGCATGCAACTACACAGCTATACTTCATATAATTTAGGATAGCATCTTGGTATTCAGACAATCTGCCGTCAGATCTCCTGTCCCTGGAAGAATGAATTGGGAGTTAGTCATAATCAAAAGTGCCACAAATGTATCAAGCATAACTTTTTGAAATGAAATAAAATAGATATTGTTGCGTGCCTATTTGCAACCTGCTAGTGAAGTTGATTCCAATAGGGAAAAAGAGAGCAAAGTTGAAAGGACTCTACCATTGATTCTGTTGAACTATGGGCTTTCAAGCTTCAGTTTGTTCAGATGTTTGCTTCTGTGGTGGCAGCCAAAAGCTTGGATTGTACAGCTTTAGTTGGCAGAAATAGCTGTAAAATGCATCGTTGTATTCAAATTGGCCTTTTACAATAATATGCATTTAGTGTTTATCAATGTTATAAACTCAAAGTTTGAAAAAATGAAACAATGTTAAGAGGCTATAACCAAAAGTAAGTACATGCCCTTTCTCATGCCAACACTTCCCCAAAGGCAAATATTTTTGATACTTTATCTGTTCTTACTGTAATTTAACTTTAATTGTTTATAGACCACATCTCTTAAATAAGTGACTCAGGTACTACCTATTATGCACTTTCCATTACAATACATAGAAATTTAGCTCTGCTGCACACCCCACTTTTCTCTGTTCTTTTTCCCTGGTAATCATTTATTCATTCACTGATTCATACATTTATTCATTTATTCAAAAGGATTCATTATTGACCACCTACTATCTACCCATCATTTTCTAGGACCTAAGATGAGTGTGGTGGAAATACATTTATATCAGGAAAAGGCAGGCAATTAATAATCAAATTAATGAGTCAAGTAATGGTATATGCTAAAGGAAAAATAAAGTAGGATAAGATAATAGAGAGTAACAAGGTGGTTGTTTAGGCACGGCCTCACATTTGAACAGAGGGTTTATGAAATGAGAAAGAGTCTATGTGGAGATCAGCAGAAAGTGTATTACCAGAAAGAGCAAAAGCTTGACATTTTTAAGGCAGGAGTGCACTTGGCATTTTCTAGAAATGACTAAGGAACCAGGATATTCAGGCTTACACAATAAGAGGGCAGGTCATAGAGCAGTGTTAGAGAGATATTAGAGACCAGATCGCTTCAGGCTTTGGAGGGCTCTCAGTACTGCAAGGCAAGCACACAGTCTGTTTATCCTCCCGATGACGCCCAGCTCTTCCTCTAACAGTCATGCCACATGACCTTGCTTCCTGGTTATTGAAATCAATCAGCAGTTTCTTTCACATACTCTTTCTTCCCACTTGCTGCTATAGCAGATGAAATTTCTTCTGTCGTACATAAAGTAAATCCTTCACTTGAGTACTAATTTATTATTTTTCACTTGTTCAGGGCACTTCCCTAGCAACTCTTCTCTTTCTGTCATAAATCAGAAATTTTGCTCTCTATTGGATTATTCCCATAAACATCCAAATAAGCTGTCTTTTCTTGTACTTTAAAAATGAAAACAATACCAACTACAATAATACCTGCTGATTCTATTTGTTCTTCTAGCTACTGCCCCAGCCCTTGCTTTCTTTGTAGTAAAACTCTTTGGAATATCTATGCATTAGTACATTTTCACACTGCTATAAAGAAATATCTGAGGCCTGGTGCAGTGGATCACATCTGTAATTCCAGCACTTTGAGAGGCCAGCCGGGCAAATCATTTGAGGTTAGGAGTTTGAGAAAAGCCTGGCCAACATGATGAAACCATGTCTCTACAGAAATACAAAAATTAGCCAGGCCTGGTGGTGGGCACCTGTAATCCTAGGTACTCGGGAGGCTGAGGCAGGAAAATCACTTGAACTAGGGAGACAGGGAGACAGACTGCAATCCAGCCTGGGTGACAAAGAGAGACTCTGTCAAAAAAAAAGGGGGGGAGGGAAGGGGGAGAGGGGAAGGGAGAGGAATACCCAAGACTGGGTAATTTATGATGGAAAGAGGTTTAATTGACTCAGTTCCACATGGCTGGGAGACCTCAGGAAACTTACAATCTGAGCATAACACCAAGGTGGTTCTGTGATACTGAGTGAGTTCTCATGACATATGATAACCGTCATATTATAGTGTTTTATAGTGTTTGACAGTTCCTTTTTCACATGTTCTTTCTCCTTCTGCCTTGTGAAAAAGGTGCCTGTTTCCCTTTCCACCATGATTGTAAGTAGTATTATATTATAGGTTATTAAGTAGTAAATATCTTATGATATTATAGGTTATTAAGTAGTCTTAATAGTGAGTTAAGTCTTAATAGTGATTTAAGACTACTTAATAAACTCCCATATATATATATATATATGAATTATGTATTTATATATATAGTAATTATATATATAGGAATTATATATATATATATATATATAATTCCTTTATATATAAAGGAATATGTATATTTAACTATATATCTAAATTATTAACTACATATCTAAATAAATATATACATTCCTTTATATAAAGAAATATATATATTTAACTCACCTATTAAGGTCCCACAATAGACTGTCTGAAAGCTGAGGAGCAAGGAAGCCAGCCTGAGGCCCAAAGCTGAGTAATTAGAGACTCATATTTGAGGGCAGGATGCATCCAGCATGGGAGAAAGATATAGGCTGGGAGGCTAGGCCAGTCTGGCCTTTTCACGTTTTTCTGCCTGCTTTATACTCTGGCTGAGCTGACAGTTAATTAGATCATGCCCACTCAGATTAAGGGTGGGTCTGCCTTTCCACTGACTCAAATATTAATCTCCTTTGACAATACCCTCACAAACACACCCAGGATCAATACTTTGCATTTTTCAATCCAATCAAGTTGACATTCAGTATTAACCATTACAAGACCATACCTTTTCAACCTGAACCCATACACAACTCAAGAGATCATACATAATCTCCAAATAAAGACAATAACAAGGTCATAATTACACTTAACATAACACAAATATCTTCTGTACAACCAGAAATGCACCAATCTCCAACCCAAATGCTAGTACATAAAGTTAACAATACTTAAATGCTGATATGAAGTCAAAAAATGTTATGTCACATGATAAAAAAATGAAATAAAAGATATTTTCTTAGTACAAGTGTATACATGCACAAACATGTTTTTAACAAAAATAATGGAGGAAATACTCATGACAATTACAGTCCTTGTTTCTGCAGCTGGCCACAAGGTCGTGGCTCATATTTATAACTATCGTCTTCTGCTACCCATTCTGTATTCCTTTGTCTTCAGCAAGCACCTTGGAAGGTCATTTTTCCCTGGTGGAATGACCCAAACCTTCATTTCTGAAGGGTGTGGGCCATTTGTAGCCCTTCCTGGATTGGGATGTTGTAGTTTCCCATTGAGCATGGTAACTCTTAAGAGATGCCCTAATGGATGTCCTGTATTCCATGCATATTATTCCTAACCTCTATTGTGGAGTAGTAGATTGATTTTATCTTGATACTCCAGGTTAGTCACCCCAGCCAACTCTGTTACTACCTTCCTAGCCTGTTGCCTTAAAGTAGCCCAAAGTGTCCAGGTGGCAATCTTAACTTCCAGTTTAATGAAATTGTTGTTGTGTCTCTTGGTGGCAGCATTTCTCCCTCTGGAGCTAAGACCTCTTAGCCAGCAGAATGTAATGTCATGGGGACAGAAAGCTAAAAATCTGCTAGTGGATCACTATGGGTAATTACAATCCCCAGTGTTGGAAGTGGGCCCTGATGGGAGATGTTTGGATTGTGGGGCAGATTTCTTCATGAATGGTTTAGCATTGCCACCTTGGTGCTATTTTGTGATAGTGAGTTCTCGTGAAATCTGGTTGTTTAGAAGGGTGTAGCACCTACACCCTCACTCTATGGTTTCTGCTTTCTCCATGTGACATATCTGCTCCTTCTTTGCCTTCTGCCATAGTGGTAATTTTCCTGAAGTCTTCCTAGAATCTGATCAGATGGAAGCACCATGCTCTCTGTTAAACTTGTAGAATGATAAGCCAATTAAATCTCTCTTCTTTATAAATTAACCAGCCTCAGGTATTTATAGCAATTCAAAAACAATCTAATACACAGGTGGATTCAGAAAATAATGAAGTATTTTTTTTTACCTTGGACATTCTCTTCTAGGAATTTCCTCCTTATTAACTCTATTCCAGTTGGACTAGTTTCCTGCTTTAACTTGTATATGCCTGGAAGATTCTTCTCCTTTCTCTTGTCAAGGCCTATATTGACCACCTTATACTGCCACTTTACTCAAATATATCCATACACAATCTGGCATTCACAATCATTTTTTCTTTCTTTATTCTTTTTTTCTTTTTCTATAGCAACAATTGAGTTGTAACCAAGTATGTAATGTACTTGTTTAATATATTTACAATTTATTTTGTCTCAAAGGGAATGGCAGAAAGATCAGTTAAGAGGTTACTAAAGATTGTTAGTTGAGAGATGCTGGTAGGTTGGCTCAGGGTGGCATTAGTGAAGGACAGGGTCACTAGGTCATATTTGGAAAATGCTTGGGAAGAGAGCATAAATAGATCCCCTTAACACTTGTAGTAAATGGACTTCACATACTGAAATTGGGGCAAATGGGAATAGCTACTGGGAAAAAGTTAATTTTATTTTAGACATGTTAATTTTCATATAATCATAGACATTCAAGTAGAAATAAAAAATAGGCAGTTGGCTTTTTTAGGTCCAATATTAAGAAGAGAAAAGTTATAAAACGTATGTGTGTGTGTGGTGTGTGTGTGTGTGTGTGTGTGTGTGTGTGTGTGTGTGTGTGTGTAGTGTTAGATATCACCACCTAACAAATGAAATAAAGAGAGGAAGGGCTCAGAGATAATTTTCAAGACGTTCTAAAAAATTGAGTTATAATAGGTAATAATCTAGCAAAAGAATTAAAAAATGAACATTGTATTAGTAAAAAATCTGAGGAACAGTAATATTGGAAGGATCAAGGCAAGAAGGGAGAGATGAACTATGTCATAAGCTACCTATAGATCAGTGAAGATGCAAAGAATTAACCTGGCAATGTGAAAGACATCTGAAGCATTGATAAGACCATTTCTCATGCGTGATGGAGATAAAGATTTTACTCTAGTGAGTTAATAGTGAGAGAATAGAATGGGAGAAGTGGAGACCACAAATTTTTATGAAGTTTTTACTGAAAAGAAGTAAGACGGTAGCTGGAGAAGGGTGTAGTTTAAGGAAATTTTTCTTTGATTGTTATTGGTTTAAGGTGGAGTGTATTGCCACATATCTGTGTATTTGACGGGTCCAAGTGGGGAGACTGGTAAGTAGGAGAAACAACGATGTATGAAAAGATCAGGCAACTTCCAGGTCAAAGAAAGGTAGGTACCGGCAAGAGAGGATAACGAGAGTAGAAGAACAAGCAGTCATGTCATAGATATCTATTTTTTTGTATAAAAAAGAAGGCAACTGTGGGGCAGGGGCTCTCTTTAATGTCACGATATCAGAGTCACAATTATTGTTTAATTAAAAACATATATTTATATTTGTAGTACAATGTTAAGTTGTAAATTACTTATTAAGAAACCAGCACAATGTTAACATGAAATTTAATAGTGAGCTGACAAAAATTAATGCAAAAATGTAAGGGTTGATGTGTCAAAAGTTGCTAGAATTATCTAAAACCCTGAAGTAGAATGCACAGAAATCAAAAGACTCAAGATGGGGGAAAATTTGGGAATTATAAGAATCATTTTCATTATTTTTTTTACCATGACCTGAACAGTTCTGGGATTATTTAACTTTTCACTTTGAAGACAAGGGAAGAACTCCTCCCAAAGAACAAATTTATATAAATTATTATAGATAAACAAAACAGATGGATGAAGTGGTCATACACCGTGAGATGTGTCTCTCCAATACAAGGTGTCATTTTTGTAAGTATGAAACTTTGGTCATTGCTTTGGCCATGCCATTTTATTATTTCTTCATACAACTTTTGTTCCTACCACTGATAATAGGCCCATGTTTTTCATCTGCTTGATTGTCTTTAACAATATATTACCATGCATCCTCAAGCATCTCAATATAATTTTTCAGAAGCCAATTCTTTCATATACGCTGCCTTAAAAAAATTTCAATAGCTTTAAGGTACGAGTGGTTTTTGGTTACATAGATGAATTACATAGTGATGAATTGTGAGATTTTAGTGCACCCATCACCCAAGTAGTGTACTTTGTACATAGTGCGTAGTTTTCTTATTCGTAGCACCTCTCCCACCCTCCCCATTCTGAGACTCTAAAGTTCATTATATCATTCTGTATGCATTTGTGTACTCATAGATTAGCCCCCATGTTGGTTTTCTGCTCCTGTGTTACTTCACTTAGAATGATGGCCTCCAGCTCCATTTTTGCAGCAACTTGCTGCAAAAGATATTTCATCCCTTTTAATGGCTGAGTAGTATTCCACGGTGTATATATACCACATTTTCTTTATCCACTCATTAGTTGATAGGCACCTAGATTGGTTCCAAATCTTTGCAATTGTGAGTTGTGTTGCTATAGACATATGCATATAGACTGTTTTTAGCCCAACATTCCCCAGATCAAGAAGTCATTGCTTTCTTGATAGCTGCCACCCTGGGATTTTTTCTACTTTTGCAATTTTCTGTCATTCCTTTCCTGTGCAGATATCCTGTGTCCTCAATCTTGTTCTTTTTTCTTTTTAAATTTGGGCCCTCTTTCAGTTAAACACATTCTTTTCTATTTTTCTCAGTTTGAGTGCATTGTGGAAACATTATTTTAAACATCATGTTTGAAAATGTCTTTATCTTCTCTTCCACAACTATGTTATATTTTAACTGTGTATCAAATTTAGGTTGGCATTTTTTCCTTATAATGTCAGTAGCCATTGTTCCATTGTCTCTCAGCTGCTGTTGAGAAGTCTGATGCCAATCTTATTTCAAAACTTGCATAATTCATGTTTTCTTTCTCTTTCTCTGTCTTTAAAACTCTGTATCTTTATCTCAAGTATTGTTGAAGTTTATGACAATATTCTTGGAATTTTGTTGAGGAAATTTGTATTTTGTGAATCATCTCTTTGTGGGTATAAAGGTTTGTCTTTTCTCTAATCTGCAATATGAATTATTAATCTACCTTATTTGTATTCAATCAATTAATATTGGTATAGCTATCTTCAAATTTCATTAAAAATGGCTATTTTTCTCAAATATTTGCTCTTGACTTCTTTCTTGGAACATACATTGAGCTAAAACTATACCAAATCAAACATAGGGCAAATAAAGTAGTCTCTAAAAAGATGTTTTTCAGGTCAAAGAGAACCTACAGCAACACATAAACAGTATGACCATCACCATGCTAAGTTCAGCATTTCCCTAGGATCATATTTTTTTTCTTAATGTGTGACTCTTCTATCTTCTCATTCTTTTCTCAAATAAATGTCCTCAGTTGCCACAGTACTTTTAATAGTTCTGTTAATGTGCTTCATTCAAATGAATACATACCTTGAAAATCTAAGTGCCCACATATTTGACTGTAGAATATAAACTGAAAATAAAATTCCAAGGCTCCCAACTGACTAAACTGATTATCTCTTTGCAAAGGGGAACCCAGAGTTACCCTGAAAATTGAATTCTTAGCTACAATAGAATGGGAGTAAGTCATACTTCATTATACCCCCCTCCTCTGCTAAACATGATAAGGCTTTTCTTCCTGTGGGCTTGACAAAATCCACCCTTTTCCAGAGACTCCACCACTGATGGCAACCAACCACCTGACACCCCTCTATTTTTGTCTGATAAGAGACTACCAACCACAGAGTGGTCCTAGCCAGTCTACAGAGAATGCACAGTAAGGGGTTTTGTGTTCTCTGCTTCACCTTTTTATATCAAAGGAGCCAACATCTCTACCCTCAGATCATGCTATTGCCACATTTTTTTTGTACATGGGAACCATGAAGAGGCATGAAGTTCAGCTGCACATGTGCACAAATCTCTTTTCTTAAATATTCACAACTCATCCTCTACTTATTGAATATGTACATTTGGCAACCCTGCTCAATATAAATCCCTGTTCCCGTTGCCCCTCCCTTGAAGTGTCTGTTTCTGGCTTCCAGTCAAGGCTGTGCTTTCCAGCCTGTCTGAATGACCACCCTGCAGGCTGCAGCCATTTATGTGATATAAAGCTCTCCTTTTAAAATGTGTGAACATTGACATTCTTCAGTTGAGAAAACTAAGTTTTATTTTTATATAATAAATATGTATGTTTGTTCACTCTTTCATGTGTTTCATCATAATAATGTTTCTAACATTGTTACTCTTTGACCTTTTAATAATCTTTTTTTCATTATTCTGCAAGCCCCTTCACAACTGCTAAATGTATTTCTCTTCTTTCAAATTACTAAGCCCTGAAGGGAGTAAATTGCTATTATGATAATTTTTCTGTGTTTGTCCCATTAAATAACACATAAGAGTTTCTGGCTTTAAGCACACTTTTTTCACTTAATGCACTAGGTTGCTCAAATAAATACCAATTTCTCTTGTAGAAGTTGGCTTTCTAAATAAATGTATCTTACTCTGTGGCCAATTTTGGGCAACCATAAAACAATAATTATAATTTTAAAAAGCAACATTTTGACACAAAAATACATTGTAGAAACAGAGGCAAATTACATATTAATATATTTTATTTTTCCCACAAGCTAAGAATACATGTTATAGACTTCAGTGATGTATTTTCTTCCCCCAGATACCACATAATATCTTGTATTAAAAAAATACTCAACTACCATTATTAAGGCTGTTTTATTTCCCTATTCTTTCTGGGCTCACTTGTTTTAATATTTACTTTTAGACATATTGAAATTGAATAACATAAATTTACCTATGTATATAGGAATATTTGGATGAGTTAGGATTGGTAATTCAAAGTTAAAAAAAATAAAAATAAAAAAATAAAGTCCTTAGTATAATGACACGTAAAGAAGGATGATGAAGACTTTGCTATATTCAAAGGAACATTTGATTTGATTTGTGATTACATATTTATATGCTGCTAAAATGTTTTTCCTTATATTATGTGCTTTATGAAAGGTCTGCTTTTGGGGACTTTTTCTATCCATTTCTCAAATATTTCAATGGCAAGCTGAAGTCATATGCTGTCAGAAGTTGTTCCTCACCTTCTTATTCTAGGAGACTGCCTCCCCCTGTAAAAGTCTTGGCCTTGTAATATTATATCTGCATTTATTTATCCTACTAATACCACCAACTACATCAATGAAAATCATGCTTATTCATCTAACATATGTATTCAAATTATGTCTTTGCCTTTTGAAATTGTCTTCATGCCTAAAAAGCATTTATTTCAATTGCAGCTGCCTAACAAAGAGTGTTCAACAAAATCCTTGCTCCCTGGAAAGAGTCAGACTATCAAACCAATCACAGAATAAAACTGACAACGTAGTAACCTGTTACCAGTGAACAAACAAGAATTGTAAGGTCTAATCACAGAACATACTGTTAAAAACAAAAATTTTTAAGTAGCACAACAAATATATAAGGTTCACTTTTAATATATTTTTCCTTTATTTGAAAGTATGCTAGGCCAGACACGGTGGCTTGTGCCTGTAATCCCAACACTTTGGGAGGCTGAGACGGGCAGATCACTTGAGATCAGGAGTTGGAGACCAGCCTGACTAACGTGGTAAAACATGGTCTCTATTTTTTAAAAAGAATACTAAAATTAGCTGGGCATGCTGGCAGGTGCCTGTAACCCCAGCTACTCAAAGGTTGAGACAAAAGAATCACTTGACCATGGGAGGTAGAGGTTGCAGCGAGCCGAGATTAGGCCACTGCACTGAAGCCTGGGCAACAAAGTGAGACTCCGTCTTAGGGGGGAAAAAAAAGTATCCTAAATATGGAATTAATTATTCAGCCATCATATAACCAAAGCTTTAACCCTTTCTATTCCAAGGTACTCCTGTGCCACATAGGAGCCAGCACTAAGAGTCCTATTAACCTACTTACCTCAACTATTTAATAATGGGGAAAGGCTAATACCAAGTATGCTTATGTGAATAACCTGAGACTCTCCAGTCTTACTCTGCCCAGAACCTCTTGCTTTGTTCTTTCTTAACATCTCAGTATCTCATACATGTCTCATACCAACATCTCAAATTTGATCTGTGTTGATCTATCCTGAACACATTTACTCTTCCTCTGATTACTAAATCTATTTTGTTTTTTGTGGCATTCTTATGTCATAACTAATGCATTCCCTAATATCGGTAAAATATTCAGCAGTTATCTGCTATAACTATTAACTTCTTTAACTTTTTTTCTTTTTCTTCAGTTCTTTCTAATACTACCCAAGTGTCAAAATGAAGGTTTTTCATTTTTCCATGTACATTAATGTTAATGTATATAGAAATGGCTCAAATTCACTAAGTTTCAATGCTTTGATTTAGTGTTTGCAATGGCAATATTTTCTGTTTCTTTTTATACTTCTATACCTTTAGCTCAACATGGAGCTTCTTGTCTTTAACAGATCCACTTTTTAAATGACAAATTATAGAAACAAACTGACTGACCATACACAATTTCTTATAATTTATGTGGTTAATTGTTCTCAAAATCCAGGTTTTCCACCTCTAATACAAACATCCCTCCTATGTATCCCTATCATTGACAATTCCCATATTTATTTTTCTAAATATAGGTAAAACATCCTTCCAAATAGTATAATTTTTCTAATAATGGATTAATCCAATTGTTTTCTTCTTTGTGGACACACTTAAGATGTTGCGTGGTTCTAGAGACAAACACTAAATCATTTAGATTAAATTCATTGTCACCAACTTCAAGCAGACTCTCAATATTTCTCATCAATCCAACTATATTTTTTCCAGTCAGTGCTTTCCAGTTCTTAATAACTCTTTAAATATTCTGCACTCATCATATAATTCAAAACTCTCAAACTTCTTCAACACTATTGAGAGATGATTTTGCCTTCACTGAAAATGTCTTAAACCATTTGGAAGAAATGCTCTTCTCTTCACATAAACAAAACCAAAAACCTACCTGATGAATGAACTTACATCATGTACAAGGCTTTTTCCTCCACTCAGTTTCTGTATCTGAGCTACTGCCAGCTCAACAATGACTCAACTCACTATTTTTCCTTCCTTCCAGCATCTTCAGTATTTCCCATTCCACAAAATTTTTTCCAAGAGAATGTGAAAATACTCAAATCTCTCTGAAACTGCACTCTCTTACCACCAAATTCTCTTCCATCCATTGCCGTGAGGCTGTCATTCTCTTCAAAGCCAAGGTTTTTGAAAATGGTGCTCACAGTAGTTATTTCCATTTTCTTAGCTCTATTCACTTCTTATCTAATTCCCATGTAGTTTCTGACTTATTCCACTGAATATACTTTCAAAATATTCAAATAGAATGTTAATGTCACTGTGTTTTAGAAACATTTCATCCTGCATATTGTTCAAATTCTTGCAGTAGTTAATACTATTTGCCACTTTATCTTTCTGAAAATATATCTGCCTGTATTAGTCTGTTTTCACGCTACTGATAAAGACATATCTGAGACTGGGTAATTTCTAAAGTAAACATGTTTAATGGAGAACTCACAGTTCCATTTTGCTGGTGAAGCTTCACAATCATGGCAGATGGGAAGGAGGAGCAAGTTGCATCTTACTTGGATAGCAGCAGGCAAAAAGAGAGAGGCTGTGCAGAGAAACACCCTTTGTTAAAACCATCAGATCTCATGAGACCAATTCAGTATCATGAGAACAACACAGGAAATACCCATTCCCATGATTCAATCATCTCCCACTGGGTCCCTTTCACAGGACATGAGAATTATGGGAGCTACAAGATGAGATTTGGCTGGGAACACAGAGCCAAACTATATTATTCTGCCCCTAGCCCCTCCCAAATCTCATATCTTCACATTTTAAAACCATTTATGCCTTCCCAACAGTCCCCAAAAGTCTCAACTAATTTCAGCATTAACTCAAAAGTGCAAAGTCTTACCTGAGACAAGGCAAATCCCTTCCACTTATGAGCCTGTAAAATCAAAAGCAAGTTAGTTACTTCCTAGATACAATGGAAGTACAGGCGTTGAATAAAAACAGCCATTCCAAATGAGAGAAATTGTCCAAAACAAAGGGGCTACATTCCCCATGCAAATCTGAAATCGAGTGGGACAGTCAAATCTTAAAGCTCCAAAATGATCTCCTCTGACTCTATGTCTCACATCCAGGTCACACTGAGAGAGCTTGTGCAGGAAAACTACCATTTTTAAAACCACCAGCTCTCGTAAGATCCAGTCACTATCATGAGAACAAAATGGGAAAGACCCCTCTCCATGATTCAGTCATCTCCCACCAGGTCCTTCCCATGACACGTGGGAATTATGAGAGCTACAAGATGTGATTTGTGTGGAGACACAGAGCCAAACCATATCACTGCCTTTGCTCTCATGGAACCACACTGCCCTGGTCTTCATCTTGTATTGAGTAACTCTATTTCACTGCTCTCCAAAAACTCTCTTCTTCACCTCTTACCATCATTGATAACCCTCAGAACTTAATGCTAGTATCTTCTTCTTATTCTGATGATTTCCAATTTCATGACTTTAGAATCTAAATGTAGAGCCAGTGATTATTTTCCTACCTCTCTGCCAACATTGTCAATTGCATATTGCATGTCTATAACTTACAGTAATCTAAAACTCAAACATCTTCCTAAACAAGATGCACGATCTTTTCAACATAATATTTTTGACATTTTTTTCTGTGCTTCTATGCCTTTAGTGCATGGTCTTGCAATACAAATAGTTGTCCAGTCAGAATTACAGAAGTTCGCAATTTTCTTTTCTCATTCTCAGACCAACTTCCAACCAATCACCGACTTATAATCCATCTTTTTCTGTTTGTGTGTGAGATTGTGTGTATGTGTGTGTGCGCTTGCACGCATGTGGACTTGCATGCGCTCTGTCACCCAGACTGAAGTGCAGTGGTGTGATCTCCGCTCACTGCCTGTGTGTGTGTGTTTGTGTGTGTGTCTGTGTTCTGTCGCCAGACTGAAGTGCAGTGGTGTGATCTCAGCTCAGTGTGTGTGTGTGTGTGTGTGTGTGTGTGTGTTTGTGCTCTATCACCCAGGCTGAAGTGCAGTGGCGTGACCTCAGCTCACTGCCTGTGTGTGTGTGTGTGTGTGTGTGTGTGTGTGTGCTCTATCACCCAGGCTGAAGGGCAGTGGTGCAATCTCTCTGCTCACTGCCACCTCCACCTCCCAAGTTCAAGTGATTCTTTTGTCTCAGCCTCCCAAGTGGCTGAAAGTATAGGTGCCTACTACCACATCCCACTAACTTTTGTATTTTCAGTAGCAACAGGGTTTCACCATATTAGTTAGGCTGGTCTCAAACTCCTGACCTTGGATGATCCACACACCTCAGCCTCCCAAAGTGCTGGGATAGCTGTGAGCCACTGCTCTTGGCCTTTTTTTAAATCTCAGATGTGTAGTTTTTTCCACCTTCCAGACACTGTTCAATATTTTAGGTTACTATCTTCTAAAATATTGAAATTAATTTTTTACTTCCAGTTTAGATCCTTCATTCTTCTCTCAATATTAAACCATAATGCTCTTTCAAAAACACAGATTTGCTCATATAATTTCTCTGATATACCCTTTCCTGACTTCACCATCTTAGGTAGATTATGCATTTTTAATGACCACAAAGCCCTTTATTATCTGCCCTCTGCTACCTGTTTGTCACCTGTTGCCACTCTATCCTTGTTCTTACAACCTGTTAAAAGAAAAACCTTAGACAAATGAATTTAATAGAGTTTAATTGAACAAAGTACAATTCACCAATTAGGCAGCCCCTGAACCAGCATAGGTTCAGAGAGGCTCCACCCCTGCTGCATGGGTGATTTATGCACAGAAAAAGGACAGTGACAGAGAGAAAATGGAAATGAGGTACAGAAACAATCATTGGTTACAGCTTGGCAGAACAGTTGGCCGCTTTTGATTGCCTGAAAGTCAGTGACTGGGAAAACAGTAGGCTACGCTCTTTTTATACATTCAGTTGAGTTACAGTTCACTATGTGTGGAGAAACCTTTAGGCCAAACTTACAAATAAGAAAGCAGTTTTACGCTAAATTTAAAAAACCCAATTGAACCTGTTTCCAGGTTTCTCTACCTATAACTTATTCTATACCTTGTCCACAGTACATCATTTAGACCTCTAAGTTCTGAATTTTGAGTGAGAACTTTGTTGACATCTACTCAGTTATTACGTTTTTCTGTTTCATTTTTTCACTTAATCTTCTAATTTAATTTATTTTAATAGTACGTATAATTGTTCATTTCATTGCACATGTAATATTATACTGCACATTGGAAAATCTGGATCAATGGGAGAATAACTACTATGTGATTTAAAAAATTTAACTTCACCTTTGAGATATATTTTACTCAAAATCATATGTACGTAAATACATACGGATTGATTTTTATTATATAAATATTTTCCAGGAAAATCTTAAATATGGACACTTTTGCAAATAAATTTTCATAACTTAGGAATTTAGTGATTAAAAAGATTGCTCAAAACTTTACCTGGAAAATACTTATTAGTACATGAAGAAATTCAAAGGAAATAAAATATTTTAACTTATAAAGAATTGTATTTTTATCCATTTAAAGCAATCGTTTAAAGTTATTTCTATCTGTCACTAGTATTGTCATTAAATACTACACAATATGAGCAAAGAAGCATCCTTTTGCTAATTCACCCCCCCCGTATCCATCAATTAAGACAGAACAAATTTTACTCTATAATTTTCATATCTGAAATTCTACAAAATAAGACCGTATTTTTCTCCAAATTACTATATGTTAAATATCTACCTAGTGCTAAGTGCTGTATTTTCCAAATATCATCACATTAGGGATTCGATTTCAACATATGGATTTTCAACATACTGTAGGTTTTGAGCAAGGAAAGTAGCATGATTTTATTTACTTTCAAAAGATCACTCTGATTTTTAGGTGAGAAATTTACTATGGAAAAAAAAAAGGGAGTGATGGTGGACTAGAAGTACGAAGAATTATTGGTAAAGTACTAATAACTGGTAAAGCAAGAGATAATCGTACATAGTTTAAGATGATAATGTTGGAGAAAGCAGCCACATTTGGGAATTTTTTAAGCCTGAGAAAAATTAAATATGAATAAGAGAATAATATATTTTAAGGAGAAATATAAGAAATGTATAAACAAAAATAGTGAAAGTGAAAATCAGAGGTCAGATATAAAAGTATCTTTTAATATAAAATAGTTTGATGATAGATGTTCAAGATGTAGAAGAAAGAGGCTCACAATTCTCTGAGATTTCAAGCCCACATGACTGAAAGAGTGACAAAAGCATTAGTCAACATTGTGAATTATAAAGAAAAAAGCTGCATAGTATTCTATGGTGTATATGTATCAAATTTTCTTTATTCAATCTATCATTGATAGGCATTTAGGTTGATTCGATGTCTTTGCTCAGAAATGAGAAATGAGAATATCCTAGTTGTCAAGTTAATGTATAAAATTAAAATGAGACAGAAGAAAGCTTTATACATAAACTGCAGGAGACAGTTGAGGATATATTCGTGCAGTGCTGTGAAGAGGGTCAACAAATAATTGCAAATCTGTGTCTGAAGATATAAGGGAGTAGAGAGCTAAGGATTATGGGTTTTCTTCAGTAATCTACAAATATCAATCAAAATCTGATTCAATAAGTTGAAAAAGAAAAAGGATTCAAAATAAAAGCTTATGAAACAGCACATAAAATATCATGATGAACTGTTCTTTAATGTAACCAAGAAGCAGAATTTTATTTAGAGAAACTATGAAGAATCTGGGTGGGAAAAGATTACAACATAGCAAGCTACAGAAGTTCATAGTTCTCTTTAGAAAAATGAAAAATAACCTTAGGCAGGGGACACTTTTTCATTTCTTGGGGTAGAATTTATCAGGGTTTGTTTTTGTAGAATATTCCTAATTGATGGGCCGCAAATATATCTATCACATAAAAGGCTTCCAACAACTGTCTTCTTGTTCTGTAAATGTTTCTCCTTTGAATATCATTTCTTTTTGAGATGCTGATTCATTACAGAATGGAGTATCTGGCTTGATAACACAACTCAAAAGTGGGCAAAAAAAATTAGTAGCACCTGAGTGTTCAGCAGTTATCATACAAAGCAGACTTCTGCATTTTTATGTTAGTGTTGATGGATTTTTGTGGCTACAGAGCTGTAAGAACTACTCTTCCAACATTCCTGGAGGAAAAAAAATCTCTCAAGTTTACTTCACTGCTATAGGGAGACTAGTCTGGCAGGAGCACTGGGAGAGTGTAAAATGCTATTATGTATGCAGATGTTTGGAACTAAAGCCAAAGAACTGACCTTATTTTGAAACAGCCACCAGAGCAAGTACATATTAAAATTAGACAAAAATGATGATTTGGGAGAATAGCTCTAAAACAGAGTTTATATACGTGTATATGAGACAGAGTCATACTCCGTCACCTAGGCTGGACTGCAGTGGCATTATCTCAGCTTACTGCAGCATCAACTTCCCACTCTCAGGTGATTCACCCACCTTAGCACCTGGAGTAGCTGAGACTACAGGGGTGCACCACCATGCCTGGCTACTATTTGTAGGGAATAGGATTTGCCATGTTGCCCAGGCTGGTCTCAAACTCCTGAGCTCAAGCAATCTGCCTGCCTCAGCCTCCCAAAGTGCTAAGATTGCATGTGTAAGTCACTGTGTCCAACTGAGAGAAAATAAGGATTTATTTATTCATTTCCAATAAAGTGACAGGCTTAATCTTATCAACTCTTAAAAAAAGATTAAAATGCTGATTTTTTTTAAGTTCTATGATAAGTCAGCATAACAAACAAATAAAATGTATATAGGTCAAAAAATAAGTGAGGGCAGCGATCAAGAGACGAGAGACTAACTGCAGCTGACATTCACATTCATTTAAGATTATTTCCTGATCCATGTCAAGGGAAAGACTTTAAGGAGACACCCATTGTAAAACTAGCATCTCAAAGAACTCTGCTTCATTAGAAAGATGACTAGCATATGGAAACTTCCCTACCTTACCCCATGCTTATGTACTACTGGAAAAATTGCTTATATTGTACCTTGAAGCCAAACAGATGGGAACTCATGTTCCTGGAAATTGCTTGTGAGATACATTACCGCTGTAATATATCATTGATCATCAGACACTTATTTTCAAATCCCACCCTCTACAAAGAAGACATGGAGATGGCCATTGACTTTAGCATTATGATGGGGCTCTAACTGAGCATTGGAAAATGATCAGAGGAATGACATCTTCAAAGCCTTTTATCTCTACCCTAAATACATGGTCCAGAGAATGAATGCAGCTTCAAGCTGTGTATGAGGAAAGTAAGACATGTGATGTGGACTTAAAGCTGACTCATAGCCTGGAACTAAGCAGAGCAGAATTATAAGATAGTGAAGAAAAAATAAATTACTTTTATTGTAAGCCACTGAATTGGGGAAATATTTATTTATTTAATAGATGGATTCTCATTATGTCGCCCAAGCTCAAGTGCAGTAATTATTCACAGGCACAAGCCGACTGCTGATCTGTACAGGAATTCTGATGCACTCTGTTTCCAAGCTGGACTGGTTCTCCCCTCCTTAAGCAGCCTGGTGGTTCCCCACTCCCCGGAGGTCACCAAATTGATGTTAAACTTAGTGAGCACACCCCACCCAGTCAGCATAGCGCACTATAGCCCAGAACTTCTCCACTCAAGTGGTCCTCTTGCCTCAGTCTCCCTAGTAGCTGGGACTACAGGCACATGCCACCACACCCAGAATATTTTTAATGTGGGAATATTTTTAATGTGGCATTATCAAAATCTGATGAATAATTATATTCTTACTGATTTAAAATCTAAACCTGCTCTCTAGGAAATTCTAAGTAATTTCTCTAAGCCAAAAATATTCTCACATTAATTGCTTCAACGAAAATGAGTACCTTAAAATCAAAACATGCATGCACAGATATGCACAAAGAAACAAGATACCATAAGCAGCAATCAGCCATCAGACATAGAATACTTCATAATAATGTTCATTTTTAAAAATAATTTTAGGTATAATTTATATAAAATAGAATATATCCATTATAATTGCTCAGTTCAGTTAGCTTTTGCAAATGGATATAACCATATTAGCATTACCACAAATGAACAATTTCCTTCACCCAAAAAGTTATATATTCCACTTCATACCTCCCCCCAAGAACTGGTCTTAGATAAACACTGGTCTGCTCTCTATCACTGTCTGTAAGATTTGCATCATCTAGAGTTTCACATAAATTGAATAACATAATACGTACTTTGTTGGTCTAAATTCATTCCCTCAGTATATTTTTGTGTTTCATTCATATTGATGTCTCAGTAGCATAACATCATGTGGATATACCTTAACGTGTTTCTTATTTTGTGTCTGGATGAACATTTTTTCTAGGTTTTTGGCTACTCTGAAGAAAGCTGCTACAAACATTCATGTAGAAGTCTTCATGAACTCACATAATTTTATATCTTTGGGGTAAATACCAAGAAGTGAATTTTCTGGGTTATATGATAGGTGTATGTTTAACATTATAAACAATTATCACATTATTTTCCAAAGTGGTTATATTTTTTTATATTTCCACCAGCAATGTATGAGACTTCAAATTGCTTCATATTCTTGCAAACTCTTGATATTGTGTTTACATATTGCTTTGGTTTTGTTGTTGTTTATAGTTTTCTCATAACTAAAGTAGATGAAAAAAACTTTAGTCTTCTTCTTGTTTCTCTGCCTATCTTATTTTGTATAGTACCTGTTCAAATATGTTGGATACTTTCATTTTTCTTTTCTTATTATTTGGCTACTGGGTATATTTACATATTAATATTATAGACACAAGTTATTTGTCATATATATTTGTTGCAGATATATTCTTTTAGTGATCGCATGTTTCTTTTGTTTTCTATTTTGTTTTTAAATTTTTTTAATAGAGACAAGGTCTCACTACGTTGCCCAGGCTGGCAACATAGCAATACTCCCTGGATTTGGGCAATCCTCTCACCTTGGCCTCCCAAGGTGCAGGGTGACAGGTATGACTCACCACTTGCAGCATACTTTTGTGTTCTCAATTTTTTTTTTTATTTTTTGAGATGGAGTCTCACTCCCTCTCCTAAGTTGGAGTTTAGTGGCACAGTCTCAGCTCACTGCAACCACTGCCTGTTGGGCTCAAGCTATCTCCCACCTCAGCTTCTTGAGCAGCCTGGCTGATGTTTTGTTTAGATGGGGTCTCGCCATGTTGCCAAGGCTGGTCTTGAACTCCTGAGCTCAAGCAATTCATCCTCCTCATTGCCCCAAATTGCAGGGATTGCAGGCGTGAGCCACTGAGCCAGGTCTTTAATGTAATTATTCTAAGAGAAGATTCAAATTTTGTTAAAGCCTAATTGCATATTTGTAAAAATTTTATGACTGTATGTTTTGCATGCTGTTTACAAAATGATTGGCTATATTAAGTTCACAAAGATAGTTTCATTGCATTTATTTCTAATATTATAGTTTTAGATTTTACATATATAAATCAGTGATCATTTCCAGGTTAATTTTACGTATAAAGTGAGGAGAAGTTTAAGGTTCATTTTAAAAAAAACATAGATAAGTAGTTATTACACCACATTTTTAAAAAATATATATTGCATTGCATTTTAGGTTTTGGGGTACACGTGAAGAACATGCCAGATGGTTGCATAGGTACATACATGGCAATGTGATTTGCTGCCTTCCTCCCCACCACCTATATCTGGCATTTCTCCCCATGTCATCCCTCCTCAACTCCCCACCCCCACTGTCCCTCCCTTAGTTCCCCCAACAGACCCCAGTGTGTGATGCTCCTCTCCCTGTGTCCCTGTGCTCTCATTGTTCAACACCCGCCTATGAGTGAGAACATGCGGTATTTGATTTTCTGTTCTTGTGTCAGATTGCTGAGAATGATGGTTTCCAAGTGCATCCATGTCCCTATAAAGGACACGAACTCATCATTTTTTATGGCTGCATAGTATTCCATGGTGTATATGTGCCACATTTTCCCTGTCCAGTCTATCATCGATTGGCATTTGGGTTGGTTCCTAGTCTTTGCTATTGTAAACACTGCTGCAATGAACATTCGTGTGAATGTATCCTTTAAAAGATTGTTCACTACCTGACAAATTATCTTAACACACTTGAGGAAATGTATCTATGTATGTGTGTGTGTGTGAATTTCTGTGTGTTGGTGTGTGTGTCTATTTCTACATTCCGTTCCCTTCGTTTTATCAATCTGTCTGTATTTTTGCCAATAACACACTGTCTTGATGAGTACATCTTCAGAATAAATCTTGGAACCATGTAATGTATGTCTACCAAATGTGTTTTTTATTTTTTCAAGATATTTTTGGCTAATTTAGATGCTTTACATTTTTGTCTGAACTTCAAAATTCCCTTTACATGTTTTTAAAAATGTTATTGAGATTTTAACCAAATCCTGTTGAAATTAGAGAGCAAATTATTAAAAATTGATGTCTTAATACTTAGTGACCCAATCAGTGGGCTAAGTCAATAAAATGATTCATATCTGTAATATCTCTCAGCAATATTTTCAGTTTTTAGTAAACACATTCTAAACATTCTAAACATATTTTGAAAGAAAAACAAAATACTTCATATTTTTAAAGCTGTTGTAAATGGTAATTTCTTTAAAAATATCTTTTCTCACTGTCTCTAATATATACAAAAAAAATTAAGTAATTAGCTTTTACATTCTAATTTTTTAGCCCATGAATTGGCTAAATTTACTCTTTGTTCTAGTAGAACTTTTGTGTGTGAATGAAGCCAGTTATAGTTCTTTCTTCCCAATCTGGATGCTATTTCTCTTTATTTATCTTATTGTATTTACTAAAAACTCCAAAACAATGTAGAATTAAAGTGATGAGACTAACCAAGTTATTTTCTTCTCCTCAACCATAGAGGGATATCCACTAATGTTTCAAATTAAAGATACAATTAACAATAGGTTTTTGTAGATGTCTTTATCAATTTGAGGTATTTTCTTTCTGTTTGTAGTTTATATTTTCTTATGAGATGGTGTTGAATTTTTCATTTTTCTGCATATATTTATATAAATTATATGTTTTTGTTTTGTTTTGCCTATATTCTGTTTAATATGAATCAAATTGTAAAATGTGGACTATACCTACCAGCCAAAGATCAATGAAGATAAGGTTAATTAAGAATCAGACGTTTGCAAAATTTTCTATTTGGGATATTAAAAATATTTCCAAATAACTCATAAGTTGTGGGTATAAAAATGAACATTAGAATATAATTTAATATGTAATCATTGGGAAAATACTAAAATTTAATATGCAATTATTAAGAAAGTACTAAATATCAAAACTTGTAAAGGGTTGGGGACACAGACAAACCATATTAATCTACAATATTGACTATTAGGTTGGTGCTAAAGTAATGCATTTTTTGCCATTGAAGTTAACAGCAAATACCACAGTTACTTTTGCACCAACCTAATATTTACAAATAAGCACAGCAAGAAGAGTTTTGGTACACAGTTATGCAAAGAGTCACCTAGGAAATGTTCTTGGAATAATACTTTAGCAATTCTTAGTAAAGTGGAGCAATTCCACTTATTAGCATTTGGTTGAGATAAATTTATGCATATGTATTCTGTTAACAGCACAATATAATTCATAGTGCCATTATATACACTAGTAAGATACTGGGACATCCCAATATCCATCAAGACTAGAATGAAGACATTTTTGCTATATTGACACAGTAGAGTAATATTCAGAACTGAAAATGAATTAAATGCAACTATACAAAGCAACAAAGTGAAAATAACAGAAGAATATGTAAAATATAATTCAATCTACATACAATTTAAAGCCAAGCCATACTTAACAATGAGTGTCTCAGAAAAGATGCATGACTGAAAAGTGGAAAAAAATCAGAATGATTAAAGGAAAAATAGGGATAGTGCTTAAACTTGGTAAAAAGGAAGAATATATTATCAGAGAAAGGGACTGACATCAAAGTAAGGGGTTTCTCAATTTGGATGAGGAATCTCTTGGTGCTCATTTTATTCTTATTAACAACATGTTAGGTTTTATATAGATGTGTGTGTGTGTGTGTGTGTGTGTGTGTGTGTGTGTGTGTGTGTGTGTGTGTGTGGTGTTTACCATCATTATAGACTTGGCCAAGTTAAAGTAATCACTTTTCAAAAGAGTTAGAATCAGATAATGCTCAATTTTAGTAGCACTTTTGGTTTTCCATTTTCAAATATATGCTGCAGAATTAAATTATACTATGTTCTCTTAATGAAGATGGGGCAAAGAAACTCAATCATATATTGATTTTTTTCTTTGTATTTCTTTGATTTTCCTCTTGGCAGGACTTGGAACTAATAGCTTTAGGGATGAAAGAACACAATTTGGCAAATGTAGCACTTACTCAAATATTATAGATTTGGAGTTTAAAATTGAACTCACATATATAAAGGTTCCAGTTCCATTTGTTTTTTTTGTTGTTGTTGTTGTTGTTGTTGTTGTTTTTAAATATATTTTATTGCATTTTAGGTTTTGGGGTACATGTGAAGAACACGCAAGATTGTTGCATAGGTGCATACATAGCAATGTGGTTTGCTGCCTTTCTCCCCGTCACCTATATCTGACATTTCATCCCATATTATCTTCCCCAGCTACCCACCCCCAGTTGAATTTCTGCTTCAAGAGACGAGGTTTATTTTGCTAAGATTTCAAAAGCATTTAACACATTCTGTGGGAAAAATATCTTTGTAATTGAGTTAACAAATACTCAAATATTGAGAAAATTACTCAATAATTAATAATTACTCAAATAATGAGAAAATAAAAGTATTCTCCAATTTTAAAGTACCCAATGCATCTCTCATACTGCTAAGGGCCTACGATCTAATTAAAGCCCATAGTCAGTTGCCTATACATTAATTAAGACTACTGGCATTGGAGAAAAATAAAAATGGACATCTTAGATTGCAATTTTCATTTCTAAGCTCTAACCCCCAAATCAACAAAATTAAAAGAATATAATATATCTCAAATGTATTGTATTTGAGATACATTTGAGCTATATTGTCTTCCAAACACAAAAGAAAAGCATCTTGTAATTTAATATTCAACATAAATATTCAATTGTTGAGGCAATTGAACAAAAAAAATAACTTTTCAATTTGAAAGTAAAATTAATAAGCAATTCAATATAAAAATAATAATTTAAGTCATTCTGAGTACTGTATAACAAAAAAGAAATTTAAAGTTCCCACTCTTTTCCCATAGAAAACCATGTAGTTCTAATAATTACATTTATTTCTCCAGTATGTTCATCCGTGCTTTACAATATTTTCAATATACACATTTTAATATACCTCTAAAAGGCTTTAAACAATGACTTTTATGCTCATAAACCTAGGATATTGAGTTCTTATTAATACCACTTAGATGTGTCTATAAGGTACTTACTAAAAGAAATCATTCGGTCGAGTGCCGTGCATGACTCATGCCTGTAATCCCAACACTTTGGAGGCTAAGGCGGGCGAATCACGAGGTCAGGAGACACCATCCTGGCTAAACTGTGAAACTCCGTCTCTACTAAAAATACAAAAAATTAGCCTGGCATGGTGGCATGCGCTTGTAGTCCAGCTACTCGGGAGGCTGAGGCAGGAGAATCGAGTGAATCTGGGAGGTGGGAGTTGCAATGAGCCGAGATTGCCCCATTGCACCCTAGCCTGGGCGACACAGAAAGACTCCGTCTAAAAAAAAAAGGAAACTGAACAGCAGCTCAAAACTGAAAATGCAATTTCTAAAACCTTAAGATAGAAAATTGATTCAGGGAAAATGCTTTAAAGCATAAAATCTCAGCAAGTTAAGACTGTAGAAAAATTAATATTCTTGAAACCTGGGAATCTGACCCAGGAAAAAGCCAAATAGCTATAAGACATGGAGTCAAATTTGATATCAAATATTAATAATGTAAAATTTAATGAATCCGTTAATCAACAAACATTTAGTGATTGTCTCCTAGTGCAATGGATTATGTTAAATTTTAGGAATTCTAAGGACAAAACAAACCTTGCCCTCAAAAGAAGGAAGGATTTTGTTTTGGTAAATAATGTCCCTTATTCACAATATAAAAACTAATAGAACTAATAATAACTAATATGCAGAGTGATTTAAAAATATAAATCAAAGCTCTAACTCATTCTGAGCTACAGGATTAACAACAAAACTATTGGCCTCGAAGTAGAAGTATGATGGTATCCACAGAAAAGACATGAAAATTATTGCCACTGCTGCTAAGAGTATCTACAAAGGACAAGAAGGTAGAAGAAAATGTAACCAGTAACAGGTCATGAAGAGAGAAGGGGAAATGTTTGGGAACATGCCTGAAAATATAGGTCCAAAACACAAAGGTTTTGTTTGAAATACTACAGGCTTTTATGTTTATTTGGAAACCAATGTGAAACTCCTGAATACATTTATGTAAGAAGAGAAAATGATTCAATTACGATATTAAAGAGACCACTCTATCAGCAGTAAGGATAACAGGTTTCTATTTAGGAAGACTCTAAGATGGACAAAACATTTACATGTGTTCCCAGCAAGAAATAATGCGGTCTTCAAAAATGATGGAAATATACACATTTTAAAATAAATTTTGAAGCAAAATCATTAAGATCTAATAAAAATATTAAAGTGGGGCAAGAGAGAACGTAAAGTGAAGGATGATTTCAGGTTTCTAGCTTACCTGTTAAAAAAGTTAAACAAATATCCTCCAAACCTGCCCCCTTCTCATTTTAAACCATGGTCCCATATAGGAGTTCACTCAGTGAAGTATATAATTTGATAGAATAGGAGAATTACAACTTACAGCCAAATAGACGCAGCATATTCTGTGATTCACAGAAACACATCGTTAAAGTTATTAGCATGTTACTAACCTTGCTGGTATTCAGAATACTGTGCTGTCAATGAGAAGAGACCCAAATATTCTAGAGTTGCATTATCTGTGATATAAATTAAAATACGTAGCACATATTATGATGTTATTGTGTGCCATAAACTATTCTAATCTCTTTACATCCATTAACATATCTAATTCTCTACACATCCCTGCTAGATAAGTACTGTTATCTTCTCCAGTTGACACATGAGACAACTAAGACATAATAAAATTACAAAGTCTTCCAAGAGCACGTGACTGTTACCAGATTTCAAGTCTAGCCAACCAGGCTCCTGTGTTTTTTCCTGGCTCTTCATATGTAGTTCCTTTGTTTGATTTGCATATATATATATTTGTCTAAGAGAATTTTAATGAGTAAAAGTGATAAATTCACAGCAACAAAGATAGTAGGGAATTTCATGACTCCTGAACTATCAGCAACAGTTTTAAATTTCTTTTTTATTTCAGCTTATTGATGAAATGTTTGTTCAGTAGATAAATGTAGTTTAAATATCATCAGACAAATACTGCATAATCTCACTTATATGTGAAAGTAGAACTCATAGAAGCAGAGAGTAGAAAAGTGGTTACCAGACACTGGGGATGTGGAGAGTGGATAATTCAGAAGATTTTGATCAAAGAATACAAAAATTATTTATCTATTTCTGTATATATTTGTTTATTTATGAGACAAAGTTTCACTCTCACACAGGCAGGGGTGCTGTGATGTGATCTTGGCTCACTGCAGCCTCTACCTCTCTGGTTCAAGCAATTCTTGTGCCACAGCCTCCCAAGTAGCAGGGATTATAGGTGTGTACCACCATGCACAGTTAATTGTTGTATTTTTAGTAGAGATAGAGTTTTGTCATATTGTCCAGGCTGCTCTTGAATTCCTGGCCTCCTGTGATCCTGCCTTGACCTTCCAAAGTGCTGGGATTATAGGCATGAGCCACCATGCCTGGCCAAAGGATACAAAATTTAAATTAGTAAGTTCACAAGATCTATTGTGCAACGTGATAACTATAGTTAATAGCAATGTATTGTATATTTAAATATTGCTCATAATAGAGGTCAAATGTTCTCATTACAAAAATAAAATGATAGTTATGTCAGGTACTAAATATACAAACTAGCTAGATTTGAGCATCCGTAATATAAACATGTATCAATACATACATATTTATGTATATACACCATAACTACATAAAAATTTTATTTTTCAACTAAAAAATATTTTTAAAGTATAATAAGACAATTTGAAGCTAAACACCTTTCCCACTGTAAGTGGCAAGGAAAGGTAGAAAAGACCACTTGTGTTTAAGGAAGTACACTTGGAAAAATTGGAAAAGTCAATAATTGCTAGATGTTACAAAAGTACCCAAGTATAAGTGAATTTCACACCATGGAAAGCTGTTTTCCACTAGGTGACAAAGTGGTTCTGCAATGGTTATATTTGTATAAATCAAAATTCGGTAGCAATTGACAACACTAGGGAGTCTGGAATATTTCTTTTTGCTTTTGCAACAGAGGAATCACAAATTGCATGCATTTTATCTAATTTGAGGTGAATTCTTGCAGACTTGAGACAGCAATCTTAGAATGTTTGCAGATTTATTCCAATTATATTTCTTCCCTGAAGTAGGAAGATGTCTTGAAAAATAGACAGTAGCGTCATGTTGGAAAATGTGATACTTGTTTAAAGGAGTTTAGAAATTTGATTTTTTTTACCTTGTATTGTTGAGAATAGCCCTGAAAAAGACTTGTGCCTGAATTTCCAATCTTCAGAAATCATTATTCAGTTTTCAGTAGTACTTTCAAAGAAAGAAAGTGTTACTAAATGCCTCTCCTTCACTTCTCAGCAAATACAATGCAAACTTCTTATGTGATCTAATTTTATTATTGAAAAGAGATAAGTTTTAATCCACCTCTGAGAGGGATGGAAATATTGATATGATGCAAGAGATAGAAACATAGTGGAGAAGTATCACAGCCACAGGGCAAAGCTGCCATGGGGCCATTTATGCTTCCAATGAACCCAACGCTCTTGAAGTCAGTGTCTTAATTAATTCAGTAGCATGTGGCAATTCAGCCTCTAAGAAGGTTGATTCTGAATCTCTGTCCGATAAAAATAAACCCATATGTTGGCTACACTGTTCTTGAAAAAAATATGGTTTTAGGAATCGTTGCAATATTAAGTAGATTTGTGAAATTCCAGCTTGGAACTATCAAAGTTATATCAATTTCACTTAGCATTTTCTGGAGAAGCTTGGTCTAATAAACAGACAGTATAATTTCACGTTTATAACTTTTAGAAAGATATTTGAGATCTGTGACAACACATGTTTAGCAAAAATCACAATTACTTTTGCACCAACCTAATATATAGATTGTCTTAATAAATATCAAATGTTTTTTAAAAGCCGATTTTGCCATTTTTGAGGTCTCCATAGAGTGTGAGAGCTACTAGCGGCAAAATATTATTAATTTCTTGCTCTCCTTAATACATAAAGGGGATAAGTGGTTTTTTCATATCATCAGTGACAACTGGATAAAACATTAAACACTGTTTATGTATTCCTTTCCTAGGATATATATAATTCTACATCCTAAATCACAATAAATAAACTTTGTTTATAATTCATTGAGTCAAGAAATACTGTGATATGGTTTGCCTGTGTCCCCACACAAAATCTCATCTTCAGTTGTGGTTCACATAATCCCCACGTGTCACGGGTGGGTCCCCATGAGCTCTAATTGAATGAGGAGGACAGTTACCCCCATGTTGCTCTCATGATGGTGAGTTCTCACAAGCTCTGATGGTTTCATAAGGGGCTTTCCACCCTTTGCTCAGCACTTCCGTCTCCTGCTGCCTTCTGACAAACGATATGTTTACTTCCCCTTCCATGATTGTAAGTTTCCTGAGGCCTCCACAGCCATGCAGAACTGTGAGTCCATTAAACCTCTTTTCTTAATAACCCAGTCTTGGGTCTGGTTTTTTTAGCAGTGTGAGAATGGACTAATACACATTCCTTGAAAACTCTGTCTTTCTCCAGCTCCACATTTACATGTTTTGTTTCTCAAAATCTGTGTTTATCGAAGAATGATACCATATTGGAGCAAGAGATAATAAAAAGATCAACATTAGAGGATGCTTTTAGAGTGACTGTTGACAAAACTGTTGTGAAATTTTTGGCAAAGTAATATCTCAAAGAAATAGAAATCAGTAGCCGCCTTTAGACATTCTCTTTGTAAGAGGGTTCTGTTTTCTTACAAAATAAAGCAATATAATTTGCCTTTAACTAAAGAGAATTACTGCATCTTTCAATGGACTTTTAACAAATACATTTTATTTATTATAGAAGACTGTGCACAGTAATGCAAAATTATAATAAAATAAAAACTTCTACAATGGTAATCAAGTAAAAAAGATAATTTTAATCCACCAAATAATAAATAAATTACAAAATGGAATACAAATGTCATTGAAGTATCACTAAAAGTTCTATGAATGTCTCAAGAAGGAACAATAGCTCTTGGGGTCTTTTTCAAGGTACTATTTGTATTGAATTTGCTCTTGAAAATTCAGGGAAAAGCATTCCAGGACAAGGCAATAAATTAAAACAGAGGTTTGTATATCAGAAAAAGAAAGATAAGAGGTCTTTAAACTTTGCTCATTTATCACAGTGCCTATGTGTTTATCATATAAGGAATGTGAAGGGAATGTTGATGTCAGAGAGTTAGTAACAGTATGAAGAATTTGAAATTCACAAGAAATGAAAAGCCACTGTATGTGTGTTTATATGTGCACATATGTGTGTATGCTGAGTGCTAAAGAGGTTTGATAGAAGTGATAACACTAAGAAGTACCAAGCATTGATTTGGTAAATATATAGATCAAGTTAGATGAGAGGTAACAGACTAGAACATATCAAGGAAGCTATTGCATAATAATAGTTATAATAATAACAATTAAGTTGGCAAAGGAAAAAAAAAGGCAAGAGAGCCGTAATGGACATGGAGAGTCAGAGGAAAAAGCACATGCTTGAAGAAAAGAGAATAGTCAACTACTGCTCAAATATTATTTTTAAATTTGACATTAAGTCATTTATCACTTTTCTACAAATATAAAGCTTTTAAATACATGACTATAGGCACATAAAGAGAAATCCATATGTACAATGAAGCTCAGAATAATACTGTCTATAAAATTTCTTTATTAATTATATTTGTTCTTCATTACTGGCATTAATTAAGTTTTCACTAAAGCATTAGAATTAACTATTATACATATATATGACTACTAGAGAAGATTAGAAAAACCATTCCCCCATGATTTTAGTCGTACTCACTGTTTCCAATTTAAAAATCATCACAGGTCAAACTATATGGAAATAGTCGACCTTCCCCACCAAGTCAGCAATAGCATTAGAATCAGAAAATTGACATCACCTGATGAATAGGGTCAACGGCTGCTGTAGCAGCAAATTTCACACATATATTCAAACTCCAGATGTCAATGGTGCAAAAATATCATTGACCAAGCTTTCCTCTTTTACAAGTAAGATAACTGCTAGTTTCTTTTTTTTTATCACTATTCTTTGATGGCCTTACATAACAAGTTCAATGACCTAAGTTCCGACCTTCCAATTCAGACACACTGGGAAGGAAGATACCAAACACACACAACAGTTTCCAGAAATAAAATTCACTTTCATCTTAAATTAACAGGATATGGAGGACATTAACCAGTATGTGACCGACCCTGAGATAATGATTTGATATCACTTATCCTGTGCTTTATGAAAATATATTAGGAGACAGCTAGAATGTCTTAACAGCCTCTGAGCAAATAAAGAGAAGGTTCTCAGGGAAGAGTATTTCAACCTAGTGTTGAAAAGCAATTTGAGGTTAATTGCCTGATCTTGAGACATGAATACTAGTTCTCCAGTCACCAGAGAGGAAGTTGAATCTTAATGGAGAAGGGATATTACTCCAGAAGGAAGTATAATGACCGTCCTTGGTGGGTCTGTGATTGCAGAAGCAATGATCTGTTAAATGATGCATAATCCTCCAGAGAACTCTCTGATCCAGAACTTAGTATGAAAGTTAGATCAGGGACAGAACCATCTAAGTTCCCTCCCCTGCTAACATTTCTAATGCTCAGGGAAGATGCAGAAACAGGTGGTCTTCAAGCTGAAGAAATTCTTATGATGAATGACTACAATCACCACAGGGACATGATACAATGGACTAAGTAGAAGCAAATATCCACAGAGGGCTTTCAGGTTTATAGTTGACCCTTGAACAACGTGGGTGAACATGCTGACCTCCACACCATCAAAAATATGCATATAACTTTTAAGTCCTCCCAAACTTAACTAATAGCCTATCATTGGCCACAAGTCTTACCCATGTATAAACAGCATATTAACACATATCTTAGATGTTATATGTATTGTACACTGTATTCTTATAATAATCTAGAGAAAAGAAAATGTTATTAAGACAATCATAAGGGAGAGAAAATGTACTTACTGTTCACTAAATGAAAGTGAATCATCTTAGAGATATCCTCATTGTGATTACTATAAAAAGGAGGAGGAAAAGAATAATTTGTCTTGGTGATTCAGGGGTGGCAGAGGAAATGAAATCGGACCTGTGCAATTCAAACCTGTGCTCCTCAAGTATCTACTGTATATTTATATGTATGTAAATTATACATATTTTCTATATATGTTAAATATACTTAATTGATCCAGTGGGAGCAGAAGCCAGTGACATTTGGGATATCTAGGAGATACTGTAAAATTGCATGCTACGTAACACTTAATCAACTTTAAGAAAATTTCATTTTGATGCACTGCTCCTAATATGTGTTTAAGTTTTGCTTAAATTTATTTTTATGTACCTAATGAAGGATATTCTCAGATTCTCTGGGCCAAAGAAGTGTAACATTTCAATATTTCTTGAGCACAGGATCATCTTTATTGCCAAATTGTGAGAAAAATGAAATTGAATTCCCCACACAGCTACAGTTTACTATTCATAAGTATCTCAATAATAATTTGAAACAATGATGTGTGACATTGGTTATGTATCTGACAGCATCCTTCATTCTTTAATTCTCTTATAGCTAAATAATCAGAATTCATCATTTGATTAAAAAATGACTAGAAGTATCCATCTTTATATATTATGTGTCTTCATATGCAGAAAATTATTTAATTTTCTCTCTTAAGTGAAAATGTTTTCATTATGATCCATGAAAGATTCTATATGTGAAATATTATAAACTATACATATTATAACATTTAAAAATATTGAGTTAAATGTATTCAATTATTTTAATATAATTTAAATTTTGAACAAAATAATTTTAATATAAATATATTAACTAATTTTCCTTACTTTTATGTTTATGAGAAACTGGCATTCCACTGAGATTTATGACTTCTTAGCTAACTGTATTTATTATTGGTTTTGATTTTTTAATTTTATTTTGATCCAGTGACTTCCTCCTTCTACACATACCTCTAAATACTGCACATACAACTCACTTTTCATTCTAAGGAAATAACTCTGTAAATTTGCCATCTTAGGCAATATTGATATTTCAGTATCTCTCAAATTTGAGTAATAAATATTTGAAAGGATATTAAAGGTTTGATATTTAGAAGGAAATTATGCTATCTGACAAGGAAAATTTTAGTTAAACCTAATTAAGATTTATTTACAAAGATTTCAAGAAGTTTTAATTTGCTGATATGTATTTTCATTCTTAAAGACAGAATAAATTGTGCATAATTGTGCAAAATATTTGAGGAATTCTGTTTCTACAGAGCCTTTTACAGAATGGTTAGCCACTACACATACTATATGAAATGATACATGATTGCAGCACTCATTTTATTTATTTATTTATTCTTGCAAATAACATCACTATCATAGAACCTAAGATAGGCCTTTTGGAATATCTTCTCAGGGTTTTTTATGTGATTGAAACTCATGGCTCCACCTGGTCCCGACAACCCTGCTTCTATGGCCACACTAAGACTCGATTCAGCCCACAAGAGGACAGCACACACCCACTATGATTTCATCTCTGCCCCAACCAATCGGCAGCAAGCACCTGTTACCTGGCCACTCCTACCTCTTCTGCCAAATTGACCTTGAGAAACCCCTAACCTGTAAGCCTAGAATGCGATCCTTTGAGTCAGAACTCCATTTCTCACATGGTGTGGCTGATCTTGTGTCTATTTTACTCTTTCTCTACTACTCTTTTTTTATTCAGCAGGCAGAAAGTACCCCTTGGGCAGTTACATTTCTGCAAGTCCTTTTGTAATAGCATTACTGCATGAGGATGGGGCCCTCATGACCTTAACACTTCCCATTAGATCCTACCTTCCAACACTGTTGCACTGAAGTATCCACATTCAAACCATAGCAGTATGTGTCTAGATTCATTTTCCTTTTTTGCATGAGGATGCCTGGTTATTCCAACACTATCCATTTCTTCTTTCTATTGTTTTGTTACAGGAAAGGGGTCTTGACCTAGACCCCAAGAGAGGGTTCTTGTATCTCATCTCCTGCAAGAAAGAAATCAGTTGAGTCAACAGTGCAAAGCAAAAGCAAGTTTATTAAGAAGTAAAGTGGTGAAAGTACAGCTACTTCATAGACAGAGTAGGGCATTCCCAAAATATGAGGATGAATGCAGCCACCTTAAGTACAATACTTGTTTATAAACAATGATCATGTTTATAAAAAATGATCATGGGGAGATGTGCTCTGCTGCAAGGGTTTGTGATAAAGGATTAACTTTCTTAATTACTATATTTTGCAAGAATTGATATAATTATCTTTAAAGCAAAATTAGGAATACTTCTGTTGTCAAGATATTGAGATATGTGGACACTCTGTTTAGTAAACGTTATCAATCTGCTCCCTTAACCGTAAATATCTAGGGGCTAGGAATATCTAACTTTCTGGGAATGCAGCCCAGCAAGTCTCAGTCTCATTTCCTAGCCCTCACTCAAGATGAAGTCACCAGAGTGACTTCAAACGTTTCTGACAATTTTGCCTTTTCTCTTTTTCTAAGATCAGTTAACTCAATTTATGTGAGTTTTTTCCAGTATTCTCCATTTTGTCCCATTAATCTTTTGTCTATTTTCCACCAATACCACATTGTCTTCTTTACTGTAGCTTTATTATTACTTATAAGTTTGAATAATATTTTTCAGCACTTACTGTGAGACAGACAGTATAATAGGAGTCTATGTTAATATTGGAGGCAAAATCAGACAAGCACTTTGAACTCATGGATATAAACATTCAGTACAGAAAATAGATATGAATCAACAAATCTTACAAGTGAAGTAAAAAACAAATCTCACTTTGAAGAAGTGCTACCAAAATGTTGTGGGAGCAGGAGAAGGGGAAAATTGCATAATTAAAATTTTTGAGTTAGTTATGATCAACCAGAGAGCAAAATGAAGAATATTTTTAATAATGTATATGAGAATGATATGGATAAGATTATAAATAATTTATAGACAGCACATGTTCAGGCTTTGTGTAGGAGGAAGCATGACATAATTGAGGAAGATATGGAAAACCTGTGCAATCAAACAGGCTACAGAGGGCAAGGTAAGCTTGAAGACAAAATCTAATTGTTCAAGTAGACAGTGACCGGAGCATGGGAACTCTGTGTTCAAGTTAAGAACTGTGATATTTATATTAAAAACTTTTTATATTTATCCTAAGAATCAGTGGTAAGCCACTTTTAAGTTTTAAGCAAGGTGTGGGCAGGGGGAAGAGGCGAACTTGAACATATTGTTCCCTTTTGAAATATCTCTGTGATAATCTTTCAAAGGAGCGCTTGAAGATGAGGGCAAGGAGAGGTACTGGGAAAGAGCTAAGAGGTGACTGCAGCAGTTCAAATGGGAGGTGATGCCAATGTATAGAACAGAATGGTGGTGAAAAAAGAAAAGTGGGTGGATCAAAAACATGGTAAGAAGGCCAACCAGATTTGCAAAAAAGTGGGTATGGTCTTGAGGGAGAATGTAGGGTAAAGTGGATTCCAGATGTTTGATTCAGATGATTGTTTAAATAGTGGTGGCATTACATAGGAAGTTTGGGACCACCAGGAGGAGGGTAAAGCTTAGAAAGGACATATAATGCTTGTGATTTCTGTCATCTTAAATTTGAGAAAACCTTGAGAAATTTAAGGGTGCCAAGCTATCTTAAATTTGGCACTTTGGAAATAGAGGAACAAAGAAATGAAAACAAAATACTGAGAGACTGAAGTGAGCAGACCACGTGAAGCCAGGAGTTTGAGACCAGACTTGTCAACATGGTGAAACCCCATCTACTACTAAAAATATAAAAATTAGCTAGGCGTGGTGGCAGGCACCTGTAATCCCAGTTACTCGAGAGCCTAAGGCAGGAGAATTGCTTGAACCTGGGAGGCAGAGGTTGCAGTGAGCTGATATTGTGTCTCTGCACTCCAGCCTGGGCAACAGAGCAAGACTGTGTCTTAAAAAAAAAAATCCAGTGGAAGTTTAAAGGAACTCCTTTCATAGACCTGGAAACAAAGGGAGAGGGAATTCCTCCCAGATTAAAAGTCACCTTCTTCCACACCTCTTTGGATTCCCTATGTGGGTCCCCTTCCACAATCTCGTGGAAGCTTTTCTCTCTTATATTTTTCTTTCTCCTTTTTCTCTTTCTCTGCCTAAATAAATCACTTTCTGCACCAAAAAAAAAAAAAGAAAGAAAGAAAAGAAAAAGAAAGAAGATAAATACTCTTAATAAGTTAGGGAAATCTTGTTTACAGGTAATTTTGGTTACATTTTCACTGGGCCTGGTTGGATATAATAATAAATAAACAAATGTGAATACTGATAAATAAGAATTTATAAATAGTGGACACCATTCTAAAAGGAAAGACCACTATGCTTATGGAATGATTAATAGGCATGGTATTGCAGAAGCAGGGGACAGTCTATCTTGAAAGGACCAGTTAAAGTCAGCAATGCCTAGAGAATACAGTCATAATGTTCGTTAAGCAATGAATGGAAAAATATCAGATTAGTATTTAACAGAGATAATTATACCTACAGTGTATAACAACAGTTTCTAAACTGTGGACTACAGACCTTTGAGGATCTGAAAACTTTCAAAGGATCTGCAAGGTCAAAATACTCTCAGATGTTTCTTGCCTTTTTCACTGTGTTAATATTTGCCATAATGGTGCAAAAGCAATGATGAATAAAAATGTTTATGCCTTAACATGAATCAAGGTAGTTGCACTAGATTATATGAGTAGTCATTATATTCTTCCTCATTACAAATGCTTAGTAAGAAAAAAACAGAAAGAAAACCTGCCATTTTACTTGGAAAGGTCCTAGAAGCAGCAGAAATTAATTTTATTTAATCTCAACTTTGGGTACACATCTTTGAAAATAACACGTCGCAAAATGAGAAGTATACATAAAGCATGTGCTGCAGACAAAATACCATTGTTGTATTGAGAAAAAGGATCTGTATATAACTTTTTAGCTATGAGCTAGATTAGCTACATGGGCAGGAAAGAGATAATACCTATGGGAGATCTGACTGCCTTTCCTTAGAAAGACTTGCTTGTAATGCTGGCCCTTAGATGACATCTGGGAACTTGAATTTAGAGTATGTTCCCACCATTCCACAAATCTTTGTACAAATAATGTGATTTATGCTGTACTCCTGATTTTACTCTGGGCCTCTGGAATTTTGATACATGCTAGGCAGAAGTTGCCTACATAACCAGCTCCCAATGAAAACCTTGGATGTTGAGGCTGAATGAGCTTTTCTGTTAGACAGCACTTCCCGTATGGCACAACTCATTGCTGGAGGACTTCAGCACATCCTGAAAGCTTGTGCCTGGTCTCCTCCAGATTTTGCTTTTTGAGCCTTTCCCCTTGGCTGACTTTGCTTTGTTTACTTTATCTGTAATGCACCTTAGCATTGAATATGACTATATGCTAATTTCTATAAATCACAAACTTAGGGGTAGTCTTAGAGACCCCTGACACTTTACTGTTTTTATAAAATACGTTTTGCTAGACAGAATGACTGACAAACTGTGATAAATCAAAAATGACTATTCTGAAGAACATTTTCTCAAAAATTAATCCAGTGATACTGTAACTTTGAGGTAAACAACTTAAAGCATTTTTTGCTAATAATAATATTTGAGCTTTCAAGTGAAAAAAATTGGAAAATTAGTATTCACCACCAAGAGCTTGACATCTCTCATACTCAAACTTTTCTGATCATATTGTTATTGAACTTAATAAAAATGAACCTTATTTCGATATTGCTTAATAAAGCATATCAATATTTGGGAGATCTCCACAACTCAGGGAACCAGTATTTTCTAAATACCCATGTATAATGCAGCAAATACACAAGCGGGTAAGAGTCAAAGCACAAATGTACCAACAGATGCTAATGTAAGGGTTAAAAGTTTGTTGATCTGGTTTCTAATTCTACATTGCAAATAAATATTAGCAAACTACCACTTACTGAGTGTTGATGTTATAGCAAAGAAGAATATCGAAAGTTATCTGAAAAAAATATTTAAAAAGAAAAACAGTTTTCAAACTATATACCTGTGTGAAGCCATACATGGTATCCTAAGTGGAACACAGAGAAATATGTAAGAATCCATTTTTATTATACAGGTAAGCAAAAATGTAAAAAGTAATACCTCTCTTCTCACTCATGTTTTGTATTTAAACATATAATTATTTTATAAAAATATGCTACTATGTTTATGTGTAATGAGATTTTAATATCTACTTTAAGATAAATTAATATAAATATGCATTTCTTAGTTATTCTTTCTAATGCAGCATATATCATATCATATATCATAGATTCTTTCTAATGCAAAATTATATTTTAAAAAGCTATTTGAGGTCTTTCATAGCTTATAAGTGTATAAATGAGACCTGGACCAAAAAAAAAATTAGAATTATTGGTAAGAAACACTAGAAATACTGGTGTCTGGGAGGAAAGTTAACGGATTATTACCACATTCCCAATGGTGATGAAGAGGAATTTAAATTAGGGAATTGTAATAAGCTAGGAAAGAAAAACTGATTTAGAACATTTCATAGTTAAAAATAACCAACCTAGGTAACTGAATAAATGTCTGGGTAGAAGAAAATGGAAAAGTTGAACAAGGCCAAGTTTATGAGTCTGTGTGATTAAATGGATTTCATCAGCATTATTATGTGACAAAGAGAGACACGTTTAAGGTCAAAACAAGGAGTTATTAATGGATAACAGAATGCATGGAGTCACTGCACATTCTTTCTAAATACTTTTTATCACAGAACTTGGAAACTTTGTCATTGTTCTCTATTTTGAAGATTGATGTTTTATTAAAGCCATCAGTCATCAACTTTTATAATTATATAAGGTAAATTATAATTGCAAGGGTAAGCAGGAAGTTTGAACAAAATGGTTATGTATGATTATATTACTTATTGCTCTGGAGCTTAGACTCCCAGTCCAGTCAATCATTAGAGTTAGTTCCCTTCTGGTAAATGTTATTGGCTTATGTATTTTTTTTAGATATTTTTAGAAATAACTGGTGATACATCATCACTGAAACACTGTTGATTATGATTAATTAACACTGGCAGCTTAAGGCAATCCTAACCACAGGAATTATTTTTCTATTTATGGAAACAAGCCTTTCTGAAAGCCTATTTTTTTTTTAAGCCCAAAAGGTTGAACATTATTTGTGTAAAAAATTGCATCAATAAAAATGAACATATCTGGGTAATTTTTGGAGTGACAGGGTCAGAAATAATCTGTTTGAAGAAACATCAGAGATGGAGGGTTTTGGGGAGGGATGCTTCACCTGCTGGAGACCTTGCCCAGGCCTCCCATTCCTTCAGGAATAGGAGGGAAGATTAAGGCATTACAGCCCTTTCTGTATTTGTGGGTCCCGAGTTCTTGTCCCGCATCCAAGAAGAATGAGTTTATGTGAATAACTGAAGGATGAGCAAGGCAAAGAGTTTTATTGAGCAACAGAACAGCTTTCAGTAGAGAGGGGACCTTAAGTGGCAGCTGCCTAGCAGAAGACAAGTGGTCCTCCAACCTGAAGGCAAGTAGTCCCCTAAGTGTGGCTGAGTCCAAGGTTTTTATGGGCTCAGAATGGAGGAGTGTATGCTGATTGGTTTGTGAGTATGTAAAAATGGCTAAAAAAAGTTACCACTCAAAAATGAGCATGACAATGTAGAAAACCAGCTAGGGAAGGGTTAGTATATGTAAAATAGATGAAGGGTAGGGATCAACTGGAGGATACTGCATCAAATGGGAAGAGAGGTTCTCAATCCAGTCAATGGATTTATCCTAGACTTGTAGCTTGATTTTCAGGCTTTAAACTGTGTTTGGCTTGAAGGTTGCATTTCACTGGGGGCCTGTCCCTATTTGCCTAGAAATTTGCCTGCCACCTGCCATTATCATCACATCATAGGATTTCTTAAATTTCATATACCTTGTGATTATATATGAATCTACAGAAGAGTTTTTAAAAAGTTGTTTTTGTTAACACATGGTGTGTCATAACTTCAAGTACCTTAGAAAGTGCCTGTGGATATTTTGCCTATATGCCTACCAATCTTTTGATCTTAATTGATGTATAAAATTAAAAGGATTGAGAGGGAGTAGATTGCTGGAAATATGAAAGATCAATACATTAAAATATACTGCTTTAATATATATTTTATGAAATGCCATTAGCATTTCTAGCATTATCCAATAAACTGTCATTTTAAATATTGTCTTTTTGGAATGACAATTAAAAACTAATATAGTAAGCAATTCAAATATTTTTCCCCATGATTTAGTGGATCATATAACATTATTACAGATTATTACTGCAATTGAAAGTAAACAAACCTTAAAACAATTGATGACTGTGTGTGTACACTGGTACATACATACATAGTAAAGTCCCCTTATCTGTATATGTTCCAAGACCTCCAATGGGTGCCTAAAACTAAGGATATGACTGAACCCTATATATACTGTGCACTCATTTATTTTTCCTTCTTCACAGTTTCAGGGACAGAAGACTTGTTCTTACCATAGGTGCTAACAACCTCCGCATACAACTATTTTCTTTCCTTATGAAGTTAAGAACTTTTACCTTTTCACCTAAAGAAAGCACTTTAGGGCTTCTCTTTGACATATCTGGATGCTAGCATCACTACTCTTGTGTTCGGGGCCATTATTAAGTAAAATAAGGCCTACTTAAACATGAGCGCTGTCATATCAGTAGATCTGATCATCAGGATGGCTACAGAGAGACTAATGGGTGGGTAGTATAAACAGTGTGAACATGGTGGGCATAGGAATGGCTCACAACATTTTATTTTAAAATATTTTTTTAATTATTATACTTTAAGTTCTGGGGTACATGTGCAGAGTGTGCAGGTTTGTTACATAGGTATACACATGCCATGGTGGTTTGCTGCATCCATTCCACCTTCATCTACATTAGACATTTCTCCTAATATTAGCCCTCCCCAATCAACATTTTAAATAAATGATAGTGTAAAACATTTAAAAAAAACACATCAAACTCCATGTAAAAATTAAGGTCTACAAAATTAGGGAAGTCATGAATTTTCTCTTTAGAAATAAACTTCTAATATTATAAATATTACTGATGAGTAAGCAAATGTCAGAACCCCAGAATTACTTATTATCAAATAATTGAGAAAACATAAAATTATATTCTTGACACAAAGACATTGTGTTTAATCAGAAGTGTACTTCAGCTGCTATGGCAATACTTGTCAGCTTTACTCTGAGAAAATTAAATAATTTAAGGAGTCATTAGTGAGTATAAACGGGCATTCAACTTTTACAAATTACTTAAGATTCTTAGATGCCAACTGACCTAAACCTAACTCCACCTAATTTAGGGGGAAAAATAAAGAACATTTCTTCAGATAACTCAGTGAAAATGTAAAAACCAAAATACAGATGACAGAGATGAAATGAGCTTATGAACAACTGGACCAGGGACAAAAATGCAATCGGAACTCTCTTGGTACTATTTTATTTTTCTTTCAATATGCTGGCTTTACTGACTTTCACTTTAAAATCGTTTTCTCTAAATAGCAGGAAACATAAGCAGTCAGCATGTCAATGTTTTTATGACTTACAACTTTCCTCACCATAAAGAAATTGTCTTTCTTCTAAGGTAGTATGAAAAATCTCAGGCAAGAACTCTGACTCAGGTAATTTGTCCAGTGCCCACTTTCAAATTAATTAAGTATGATATGATATTCTCTCATTAGCCTCAGTTGGATCATGGACTAAGGGATACATTGACTTATGTTTCAAGGAGCTTTTCCCAGAGGCAGTAGCATGGGGGTCCATTAATTTGAATGAGAGTCCATTGCAGAGAAGAGGGGGAAAAGTGTTTCCCTCAAAGTCATTAGAATAGATATTTACTGTGTCTATCTTTTTCCAATGTTTCAGAGAATTGGGTAAAATTATGTTGACACAGGTTGTTACACACCAAATATTTGTCTGGGTTTGTCGTGACCTTCTCTTTCAAAGTTCCTATCATCTTAAAATAATACCTTAATAGTTCTTGGAAATTCCAAGATACAACTTATGTGCACTCCATGAACTAGCTTGCTCAGTGTTCAAATAAAACCTACAATATCTTCCTTTACTTTTTAAGTTCGCTTTGATGATATGTCCCCTTTCTGACGATATCCAAAGCAGTAGTTATGGCATCATTTCCTGCCAAAAGCCTCTCTGTCTGCCAGAATGAGTGTAGCTGCTGTAATCTTTTAACAGTATAGCCAAAACTTCCCACAGTCTGTGTAGAGTTTGCTATGTCTGTCCCATCATGTCACATCTACCGTCTCAGGCCAAGCTGCTTCACACCAAAGCTGCTCATCACTCTCAATATCTAATGATGGAGAGGTGAGAATTACTCTTAGTGGTAGAGCACTAGAAGAACTTTATGTTTGACCTTAGAAGATAGAGAAACAGGGCAGAGGAAATTAAGCAAGTACCAGGAAAGGCAAACTGCAAACCAGTGGAGTCAGTGGACTAATTAGTTAGTCTTTATGAGACAAGAGCAGACCACTTTAACCTTTATCCTAGGATAAAAGAGAAAAAAAGCCCTTCTCATTAAAGAAAATGTAACATTGCAATTGGGAAGGACTAAGGTTACAGCATGGAACTTGACATCCCAGAGTGAAGTCCCTATTATTGTGGCACTTGTCTGGGTGAACAGGGGCATCATCTTGGGCATCACTGTCATTTACTCATTAAAATCAGGTGACATAGAGTGCCTAAATACACAAAGTTCTTAATGAACGGTCCCCACTCAGATGATAAATTAGAAGAAGGAAGGAGGAAGAAAAAGAGAAAGAGGAAGCTGAAGAAGAAGACAGAGAAGGAGAAGGAGAAAGAAGAAGAAGAATCATCAAAGGCCACACAACCGGCAACTGGCCGAACACAGAGATCACTGACATGTAAGAAAAAGCAACAGCCCAAAAGAGTAGGACCAGGATAATTAAACAAAGAGCTAACCCAGGAGATGTCAGGAGAGTAATGCATTTAGAGAACAGAAGAAAGCTTAAATAATAAAAGCATAATTACTGGCCGGTGGTTCATGCCTGTAATCCTAGCACTTTGTATGACCGAGGCTGGTGGATTGCCTGAGTTCAGTAGTTGCAATTCAGCCTGGATAATATGGTGAAACTCTATCTCTACTAATTACAAAAAATTACTGGGCGTGGTGGTGCCAGCCTGTCTGGGAGGCTGAGGCAGAAGAATTGCTTGAACCTGGGAGGCAGAAGTTGCAGTGAGCCAAGATCATGCCACTGAACTTTAGCCTGGGCAACACAGTGAGACTCTGTCTCAAACAAACAAACAAAAAATGATTGCTGAGGGCAAAATCTCAATGCAGTAGTGGGACATAGGAAATCTAAAATGTAGGACAATCACTAAAAGCTGATAAATGAGTGAAATTTTAAGAGAAAGGCAGATCAATGCAAGGAATTTAACATAAATTTCTCTTTAAAAAGAAAAATTGAGAAAAAAATGCAAGACAATAAATAAAGATGAGTTACTAAATTGTTCCTTACCTCAAGAAGAAATTAGTTTTCAAATTAGAAGCTCTCACAAAGTACCAGCAGGTGAAAAATGACTTCATACCTAGAAATATCATTGTGAAAGTTTGAAATAAAGATAAATATAATATTACTATATTTATGGATAATAATAATTTCTATTATGATACATATCATAAAGAATAAAGAATCTGATTAACATCATAATCCTTATGTGAAAATGAGATATTAGAAGAAAATTGTTACTGACTTGTAAGTTACATGGTGAAGTAATTTTCATCCTACAATTTTATATGCACTGAAAGTATTAAAGTTTAAATGTAATATAACACATTTTCTGAAATGAAAAATTTAAGAAATCCATAGATTCAACAAAATCTCAATCAAAATACAAGCAGATTTTTAATAAACACTTACAAGCTAAGTCTAAAATTTATGTGAAAATGCAAAGTTGAAGAACATACAGTGCATGATGTCGAGGCTTACTACAAATCTACAGTAATTAAAGAAGCCTGGTGATATTGGCCTAAAATTAGAACAATAGCTCAATTGCACAGAATAATGTCCAGAAATAGATTTAACACATATATGGTTAATTAATTTTTTAAAATGATGCTGATTGAATTGTAAAATGATGTAACCACTTGGAAGATAGGAAAGTTTTGTTTTATGTTAAGAAATTAAATATAAAGCTATTGTGTGACCCAGCCACTTCACCCCTAGGTATTCTCCAAAAAGTAATGAAAGTTTGTTTTCACAGAAGAATTTGAACATTAATGCTTATTGCAGTTTCACTTATAATACTCAAAAACTGGAAACATCTAAAATGTAAAACCATAAGAGAATGGATAAAGGAGCTATATCTATGTAACAGAGTAATACTTAGCAAGAAAAAAAGAAAACATAGAGTAATTAGGTTATTTGAAATAAGGTAGATTTTAAAAGTACATAATGTATGATTTTATTTATACAGAATACTTAAAAATACACACTAATTCATAATGAAATGACAGAAAGCAGAGCAATTGCTGGGGAGAGGTGGGTGCAGGGAGTGGAGGGGACTTGAGCAGCAGGTGGTATTACAAACAGAAGGGGCACAAGGAAACTTTGGGGGATGAGGGATATGATCACTGTCATGATTGTAGTCATTATTTCATAGCTTTATACATACGCCAAAGCTTAGCAAATATTACACTTTAAATATGTGAGATTTTTAAAAGCTTGTCTTTTAAAAAGCATAAAAAATTTTTAAAAACCTGACAATTTAAAGTACAGTGAGGATATGGAGGAAGCAGAGCTCTCTGATGACTGGTAGGAAGGTAAAATGGTACGGAAAACTGTTAGGCTCTCTATAAACTTAAGCATACCTCTACCCTATGCAAAAGAATACAATGTTTATCTCCCATGCACTTTGTCGGTAAAAAATTAATTGGATATATATTCCATGAAAACAAAAAGTAATGACAAAGCATAGAAGAAATAGAGTCCAAATGACAATTTGACTTAATCCTAGGTTGAACAAGAGAAATGCTGTAATATAGCAGCAGGACTAAAAATTAATTAGGCCTTGTAAAAGAAAGATGCAAGAAAAACTCGAATCACTTTAAAGATACCATGTTTAAGAAAGTGGATCATCTCAATATAGAGGAATCATATTAACCTATGCCAATGAAAAAAGAAAGAAAACAAATTCTTAGGAAAACAAAAATTTGTTTAAGAAATGACAAATATAAAGCAAACTAACTGAGATATTTTGTAACTGCTGATATATAGACTGAGGAAGTAGAAAATATCTTCAGGATTCTATGAAAGGAATTGCATTTCCATAATCCTAATAAGTTAAATGTTGATTTTTATTTTATTCTCGAACACTGGCTCACAAAGCACAAAGATTTAAAATTAACATAGAAAATAGGTATTAATTACTTTTAAATGTAAAATAATGTCATAAACGTTGGAAAACGGATGGCAGTTGTAGAAAGAACATGAGAATAGTAGCCAAGGTTTGCTCATCTAACAAAATGAAAATTTGTAGTGTTGTGCAGAAAATAAAATGTATATTTATATATAGTCTGGAGAAAAGAAAATGGAGAAAAGGTATAGTTTAACTGGATTTAGTTTCTGATACTTCCCAACAGGCAGGTAGAATATATTATTCAAAGAAAATACACAGAAAAACTAAATCTGAAGTAATTATATTAAAGATACTGTGATAACAAAAAGCTGAATTGCTGAATTTGATAGTTGCTAGGAGCAGGAGCAGAGAATCGCTTGAGTATGAGTCTGTCTCTCAGTGTGTAGACTTTTTTTACAGAGAGTGTTTTATTTATGCACATTTCTATATTATAAAATATAATTTAAAATTTTACGGTATAATTTACCATTGGTGGGTTTCAGCATTAAATAAACATGGTAGCAAGATAATGCAGCTGCCCCATTAACTTAGCAGATGTGCATGAACTTGCTTGAACTCCAGATGAGCAAAATCCAAGTATATCCAAGAGCCTTTGTTACACACACCTGGGAAAAGAGAGACAGACTTTCTTTGTAAGCCTTCTATTGCATGCCTTGAACATTGGTACTGCTGATAAAACTGTCACTTTGTTTAACTATTTGGTACCATTTATTAGCTCTTTATTTTATGCCAACATATTCCTGTTTATATTCTTTACAGTTTATTTCATCCCCAAAGCAAAACTCTACATACTTCCAGTGCAGAAATCAAGGCCAATGTTTACTTATATCTCTAACAAGTAGTATATTTCCTTGCAAATAAAAGACAATAGCCATCTATGGAGTGTGATGGCGAAATCCAGAGAACTAGGAAAGAATGCAGTTATAGAATAATTTACATTTTCTAGCTTATTATTGAAAGAATGAAGCATAATTTTCATATAGGAAAGAACTAGGAAGCTTTCAGCCTTCCTGCAATCCATTCTTGATTTGTTAAAAGTCTTCACTAGGAAAAAAATAAAAATAGACAGTAAGAATACAATGATGAGAAGGGAAGGAAGAGGAGAGAATTTTAAGAGAGGAGGTGAAGTGGGAAGAGAGTAGCTAAGGCACAAGAAAGCAGGAGTGAACAGTGTCAAGAGATTTGGAGAAATGGGTTATATCAGTACTCACTCAACACCGATCTCTCCCTCTGGAAGCATTGTTATGACACACTTAACCACGCAGAAGAGTTATATCACCCCCAGACTTGATTTTTGCTTTATCCCTACATGCCTTATTTAACCACATTATAACTTTCATTTAATGACAATTTTCAGAATTGTAGGACAGAAACATCATGCAAAATTCTATGAGATAGTAGTACCACAACAAGGCCAACATAAACCTTCAATCTAGAGACAGGAGTGGTTTGAAATATCACAAGGAAATCAAGAATCACAGGAAAGTCAACAGTGGGCTTCAGAGTCAGTGAGGGAGAGGTGCAGTCATGAATAAAAGCAACTTTGGAGCCTTTTTTTTCTTTCATCTCCTCCCCTTCAATTTCTGACAATGGAAACATATATATATATACATATATATCTGGCCATTTATGCTGCCTGTGGAGCTCTAATGACTGCTCTGCGTAGGCCTCCTAGTGAGCTGAAGGTAGAAAATAATGACTGTCGGGCAGTAGATGTCATCCAGAAGGTCAAAGAGTGCAGCTTGCAAGGATTCTGCATAGGAGTGAAATGCCATCCAGTCTAGCTACTGAGGTGCATTTAATCTGGCACCAGAGTAATTTGTCTCTAAGCAGCTTCTGCTGAAGTAAAGAAGTGCACATTACAGTACTCATGACTGAGATAGGTTCAAAGTGTCAGTGATCAAATTGCCGTTACAAACTTTCCATGAATTCCCAGCTCTTGAATCAAAACTACACACTATGAATGGCAGGTTCATCCTATTTGTTTTGTTTTTACAAAATCACAAACGACTGTAAAATATGTTAATGTATTATCTTCCAGGTTCATACATCATGTTATTAAAACGGCAAAGTTTACAAAACTTAAAATTCTTCAAAGTGAATTAGATGAATTCTTCATCTAAGTGAAGACGTGAATATAAACAAATCAGAAAGAGTGGGTTATACACACTGATTGCCTTGTGGATTTTGGTATTCTTTTTTATTAACTATATCTAATAGAAATCTACTATGTCTTAATTTGTTTTCTGTTTCTATAACTGAATACTCAAGACTGAGTAGCTTACAAAGAAAAAAAATACATTTCATACAGTTCCGGATGCTGGGAAGTCCAAGATCAAGGGACTGTATCTGATGAGAACCTTCTTGCTAATGGTGACTCTGCAGAGTCCCCTGGCGGTGCAGGGCATTACATGGCAAGAACAGCTCACAAGAGACGGCCAAGGTTGCTTACCCGTTTTCATGATAACTAACCCACCCCCTCAATACCCAGTAATCCATGAATAAATTAACCCAGTTATGAGAGCAGAGCCCTCAAGACTCATTGCCACCTAAATGTTCCATCTCTCAACGCTGCTGCACTGCTGACCAGTTTATAACACATGAACTTTGGAGAATAAATTCAAGACATAACAGAATATAAAACAGATTTCTTTGTTTAGTTGACTTAGATGAGAATCCACAAAACTACTGTCATGAAATATTGATCGTTAGCTTATGTGCATCTAGTATCAGGTATTGATTTCCTTTTAAGATGAGAACATTACTCTCTCAAGGGCAAAAAATAAAAAGCCTCAACCGCATATTATTTGTTGCCTTTGGTTACATAAACAATGGCTCTCTTATCTACTCCTTAGCCTCTAGCTGCCATTTGCACATACAAATAATTCTTGTTTACATCTGTTACAGTTAGGGCAGTCAGTGGGCAAGCTTAAAAATGAAGAGTAAAGATATGAAAGAATTGTCTGTGCTTGTGTCTATTTGAGTAGGAGTAATGCCCTTAATAGCATCCTTTCTAAATAATGTTAGTAAAGCTGAAGAGAGAAAAATTGTGATTACCTAGTATTTTTTTCTGAAAATTTTTGTATATGTACTAGTTTTATTGATTTCAGTGACTGAAAAGCACTACATGTCTCTTGTAAAATCAGAGCTAAAATTATTTGGAAATGTATATAATAAAAGGAATAAAAATAAAAGGATACAATTTGTGACATTTATTAAGTGCACACATTCCTAAGTGTTTTACTTTTATTAACATTTAATTCTATCAATGATCTTCTAAGATACATACAATTATTAGACCCTTTATAGATGAAAAATGTGAAGCTTATAAAACTTAAGATTAAATAACTTGCCAAAGATACCTCTGCTGTGACTACTGAGCCAGGCTATTTAATTCTGCAGTTAACTTCCCTTAGAAGTGATCTTAAGCCTATTACAATATTGCTACAGAGATGACACCTATAGCCCTTTGTTAAGCCTGTTATATATTATTTCATCTTTTATAATTTATATATTGTCATAAATTAACATATTAATAATGAAAATAGGCATGTGCTTTGTCAATCTAGACAAAATATTGTGGCAATATTGCAGATTGATATATCTCTATTTCAATACATCAAGTCAAAGCCTATCATTTCAATGAGCATATAAAAATTCCAATAATGTATGAATGCCTAATAATTCATTTAAATTAACTCCCATAGATGAGTATTTAGGCTGTTTTTGATTTTTTGCATTTTATATGTGATGCTTTATTTATTTAAAAAGAGTACATGCATATATATATTTGTGCACTTGTGGATTATTAATTGATAAGCCACACAACTTTTCCCAGGTTGCAATACTAGCATCCATTTTCATTTGAATATTTCAAAATGTGGTACATTCTATGTTCTGTAATACTTCCCACGAATAACTACTATGTGATGATTTCTTCAGTTCCTTTAGTTCAAATTATATCCTTTTACGATGGTTATGAACTAAGTAGTGTCCCTCTCAAAATTCATAGGTTGAAGTCCTAACCAACAACATGACTGTTTTTGGAAATTGGGACTTTAAAGATTTAATCAAGTTTAAATGAGATGATAAGGGGTTGGCCTTCATCCAATAGGACGAGTGTCCTTAGCAGAAAAAGAAAAAAAAACAGACATAGGGGTACATACACAGAGAAAGGCCAAGTGAGGACACAGTGAGAAGGTGGCCACCTGCAAGTCAGGGAGGAAGCCCTTACTCAGAAGCCAACCCTGCCAACACCTTGACCTTGGACTTCCAACCTCCAGAACTGTGAGGCAACACATTTACGTTGTCTAAGCTACACAGTCTAGATTATTCTGTTACAGCAAACTTAGACGATGAATATAAGTGACTTAGGTCCTTTCTGATAAATGTTCGTATATTTAATATGTCTTATATTTCCCTGTTTCTTTTCCAGAAGGTGATCTGATATACTGGCAAATGAGAAATAGCAGCTTATATGATTTGTTTCCTACAAGAAAATAATGGGGCCTCACGACCTGCTCTCTGTCCGGCTTTGACTTTGAGTGGTCGATTGAATCCATTTCTTGCCCTGGTGACTGCTGAGGTTCAGTAGCTGCCTGTCCTCATTTGGGGATATGGCCAATTGCCTAAAATTTCACTGTCTAGAGTGGACATAGTACCTTCCCTTTCAGTGTTGTCTGTACCTCCAAGTCTCCTGATAATGATATGTGGGAACTTCTAGATCCTAGATTGGTTGAATTAGACCTGCTGCTCCAGGCTACTGTTTCAAATCACCTGTTCTCTGATGCTCTTTTATTTCTTCTGGGTTATATTTTTTGAATAGTGTGATCTATTCCTAGGGAATCTGGTTACCAATTCTGATTTCCTTGTTTCTTCTTGCAAATATAGCAGTTTCTAGCACACCTATACCTTTCAGTTTTTACTCACTGCTGGGCTAGAGTAAGACACAGTTGTATATCTCCCCTTTTTTCTTCTTCTCTTATGTCCTTGTCACTTATCTTGAGCAGAAAGGGGAAGATTTTGCAATTCTTTCTATGCGCCTGAAGCAGCCCCATACCATTTTCTATATTCTTTTTATGTAATGGCTTACAGTAAAATTTTACAATTCTGTCTTGCAGACCTTTTTCTTGTAGAGAGCTAAAAGATTTTATTAAAATATACTACTTTTCTGTCTTAAAAAAAATCCTGACTTTAGGGATTATTGTTGTTGATGATGACACAGACCCAAAGGAAAAAAAAAAAAAAACATATGTGCTAAAGATTGACTAAACCCTCATTTCTTTTTGCATTCTTACTGCAGTAATCCCAAGCTACCCTGAAGCAAGTAAATTAGTCTAGAGGAATATAGAGAAAGGAAAAAGTGAGAAAATATACATTAATACAGAGCAAATTTGAAAGCACATTTTAGATTGTCTAAACATGCTATCTTTACACACACATGAATGTCTCAACATTGACTTTATAACAGTGAATGAAATAAGCATGTTCAATATTCTTAGGGAGATTTTAATCTATTAGAAAGCAGTGAGAAGTTTTTTTAATCCACTCAAAAACACATAAATGAAATTTTTCTAAGTGCCAAAAGGAGAAGTGAGGCATGCCATAAGAATGAATAAAAGGGTCATCTGGGAAGTCTTCCTTAAAGAAATGACAGCTAGACTGAAAATCAAAGAGGCAGTAACAGTTGCAAAGGCCTTAGGGAGAGTGAGAAATTGGTGGGCATAAAGAATAGCATACTTCAGGAGGGAGCATGACCGTTGGAAGAGATGAGGGGACCAGAGCAGAGGTAATGCCTAAAAGAGGGAATGGCATCCCAGTTAACTCTGAAGCAAGAGGTGGGACTTTTCTAGAAGCGTTAATATGGGGCCCGTTAAAACGATAATGTGAGCACAGGGTTGGTGTGTGCAGACATCTTCCAGATTATTTGATGACTGCCAGGGAGTGGTCACAGTTGGGGACAGATAGAGGAGGGCCATGGAAAATCCTGCTACAATCACTGGCTCTGCTTGGTGTACTCTACAGCACAGATTCATTCGAAGGTGTCAGGTAATAAAGTGGTAGTGACACAGGAAAGGGTCCCTTGTCTCCCTGGCAGGGTGTGTGGTGGGGCTGTGGCTTGTTTCTTCGATGCCCTGCTGCTCAAACCTCTGTGAGAAGAATGTGGACGGGCAGGCTGTGGGCTCCTACCCCAGGCAGTGTCCAGGGGTGGATGTTTACAGCTCCTGAAGCCCCAGCTTCAGGGGTGTGTGTACAGGTTGCTCTTTTAGTTTAGCCACCCGTAGGTGGCTTGTGTTAGCTCAGTTAGACGCCCATTCTTATCCCAAGGACAGAGGGATTTCTGTATCCTGGGGTTTCCTACTTTGCTGTACGGGCAGAATCGGATCACACATGGGCTCGGAAAATGAGTGCAAGTTTTACCGAGTGGAAGTGGCTCTCAGCAGATGGGGGAGCCAGAAGGGAGGTGATCTTCCCAAGGAGCCTGCCCCTCGGTGGCCCGGACTGTCCTCCAAGCGCCCAGCCAAGCTCCGCGTCATTCCCCTGCCAGCTCTATTGGTCACACCAGCATGCTCCCCTCAACGTCCAGCCACTTCTTCTGCTGATGTATGCTCCTCGACGTCCGGTTTCTTGTGTCTCTGCCTGCTGGGGTCTCAGGGTTTTTATAGACACAGGACGTCAGCATGGCAGACCAGAGTGGTTTGGGGAATGCAACATTTGGGGGCCAAAGCAGGAGTGCCTGTCCTTACCTAGGCCATCGGGCACAGACCCGGGGTAGAGCTCCCATCAGGGGCCTGCCCTTCTCCTCCCAGCACTTCTCTGCCCGCCTCCCATATCAGTATGGTCAGAGTGTATTAGAAAAATACTTCTACCTATAGTTTAGGCTATTGTTTGACTGTCACCTTCAAAACCTATGTCAAAATTTAATTGCCGTTGTAACATTATTAGGAAATTAGATACTTAAAATGTGATTAAACTGTGAGAGTTCTGTCCTCCAAGGACGAATTTGGCCCCCTCTTTGCCCTTCCAACTTCTTCCATAGGATGTCACCACAAGACCCCGGCTAGATGCCTGAACCTTGATCTTGTACTTCCTAGCCTCCAGAACTGGGAGCCAATACATTCCTGTTTGTTATGCATTGCCCAGTCTGCAGTATTCTGTTACAGAGTCATGGAATGGATTGAGAGAAAATGAATCCTGGACAGCAGGTGTCGCTGTAAGAAATAGCTGAATACTCGGAAGTGGTTTTGGAATGGGGAGTTGGTTGAGGCTGGAAAAATTTGGAAGAGCAAGCTACAAAAACCTGAACTGCTATTAAAGGAGCATTAAGGACAAACCTGGTGAGGGCTCAGAAGAAAACGTTCCATCGTCGGGAAAGTCTGGTACTTCTAAGAGATTAAGTTTTCATAATTAGAATGTTGTTAGAAATATGGACAGTAAAGGCCACGCTGACGTCTCAGATGGAAGAAATGAATTAGGTATTGTAAACTAGAGAAAAGGCCATCCTTGTTGTAAGGTGAGAAAGAACCTTGCTAAATAGTGTCTATGCCCACAGGCCTTATGAAAGGCAGAATTTAAGAGGGAGGAACTAGGGTATCTGGCAGAAGGCAGGTCTCAGCAGCAAAGCATTCAAGGTGCTGTGTGGCTTCTTTTAACATCACACAGTAAAATGTGAAAAGGGAGAAATGATTGAAAATCATACTTGATAGTTAAAATGGGAACAGAATTTAGGGATTTAGAGAATTCTCAACCTGGCCATTTGGTGGAAAATGAAAGAGCATTTTTCAGGACAGGAAAATGAGTGTGGTGAAGGGACCATTTGATAAGAAAATTAATATTAAAAAAATAAAGCCAGAGAATATTCATCAAAACAGTGGGAGAATGACTGCAAAGGCACTCTCAAGACTATTTGTGTCATCCCTCCCATCACAGACCCAGAGTGCCAAGGCCTGAGGAAAGGAAATATATCAAAAGAGAGGCCTGGGGTGCCCTCAGGACCATGGGCGCTATGCAGGGCTGCCTGAAGTGTTTGTTCCCTTCATTCTGTGTGTTCTGATGCAACATTGCTCAGCTGCCCAAGATAGGACTCCAGCAGGCTCAGGTGTGGCTGTAATTGCTGCTCTAGAAAGGTCAAGCTATAAACCCTGGCAGCTTGCACAGGGTATACTAATTCGCCAGGTGCAAAAAAAAAAAAATGCAAACATTGTGGGAGTGTGGCTTTCTCTACCTAGATTTCAAAGGATGCTGTGGGTGCTATGGAAGTTCAGGCAGAGATCTGTGTCGGGGCAGAGCTGCTACAGAGTCCCCACTAGGACTGTACCTATTGCAGCCATGGGAGCAAGGCCACCTCTAGGACCTGAAACTGTAGAGCTACCATCATGCAACATCAACCTGGAAGAGATGCAGATGTAAGACTCTTATCTGAGGGAGCTGCTGTGGAAGCTCATACCTGCTATCCATAGGGGGAGCATACCTGGGTCTTTAGGAAAACCAGCCCCACCCCAGTGTGTCTCTAAAGCAGAATATAGTCAAAAAGGTTATTCTTAATATTTAGGGTTTAGTATTGTTTACTTTGTTGGGTTTTGCACTTGCTAGGGACCTGTTTTTCCTTTCTTCTTTCTTATTTCTCCTGTTTGGAATGGAAATGTCTATTTATGCCTTTTCTACCACTGTGTTTTGGAAGCACATAACTTGATTAATTTCACAAACTCACAGCTGAAAAGAAATTTGTCTCAGGATGAATCAGCTCTTAGGTCTCACCCATATCTAATTTAGATGAGACTCTGGACATTGAAATTTTGAGTTGATACTGGAACACTTGGGGCTATAGAAATGGAATGAATGTATTTTTGTATCTGAGAAGAACATTAGTTTTTGGGAGCCAGGGCAGAATGCTACGGTTTGAATATTTGTCCCATCCAAAACTTATGTTAAAATTTAATTGCCATCATAACAGTATTACAAGGTGGGAGGCTTAAGTGATGATTAGGTCATGAGGGTTCCACCCACCCTCATGGATAGGGTTGGTGTCATTATAAAAAGCCAAGTTTGGCCCTCTCTTTGCCTTTCCACCTTCCATCATGGATGATAGAGCAAGAAAACCTCACACGATGCCTGCCTCTTGATGTAGGACTTCCCAGGCTCCCGAGCTGTCAGCCAATACATTTCTGTTATAAATTACCCAGTCACAGGTATTCTGTTAAAGCAGTACAAAATCAACTAAGACAGTATGAAGTGAATTTAATGTGAGAGGGAATTTATAGTGAAGTTAAAGAAATTAGGTGAAAAAAATTTTAATAATCTTCACAAGACATAAGGGGAATTTAAATTGAGGCAGTGGTGATAGGAAAAATGAGAAAGACAAATATAATCTAGAAATGCTTGGGATTTTACATAGGCTGGATTTCATTACTGCTTTGGTGCAAATAGTTGAAATAAAAGATAATTTAGAATAATATATTTCAGCCTGGAGTGCCTGAGTGGATGACATATGTTAAATACAGTAAGTTCTTCTTCAAAGATTTAGCTTGTTTAAGTTTCCTTGTTCCCTGCCTTCAAGGCCAGACTTCCTTATTCTCTGTGTCTCCCTCCTCTGGTCTCAGTAAACAACTTTCCCACCAGTCCTTATCTATACAGCCCACCATCACCCCTCTTGCTGTAATGGTGCTTCCTGTCAAAACTACCCTTCCCACCAGTGTAACTCACACACCTATGTTCTTCAATTTAGCCAATTGGGTTTAATTTAGATTGTGCAGTCCAGCTTCAGCCACTGAAGACAGGGGTCAACACTAGGGACAAATTGTGTTAGGAATAAAAACCTCTGCTCTCCTTTGTTCAGGGTGCTCACATGGTGATTAGGCCAGTGAGCAGCCCCCTTCTGCAGAAGTAAATTTGCCTTGCTGAGAAATCCTTTGAGTGTTCATTCTCTTTGCAACTCCAAACTTTTATTTCCAACAGTATATTGTATTTTTTAAGAGACAGTTTTGCTCTGTCACCTAAGCTGGAGTGCAGTGGTGGGATTATGGCTCACTGCAGCCTTGAACTTTTGGGCTCAAGCAATCCTCCTACCTCAGCCTCCAGAATACTAGGACTACAGGCATGTGCCGCCATACCCAGCTAATTTTTTTAAATTTTTGTAGAGATGAGATCTCGCTGCATTGCCCATGCTTATCTCAAACTTTTGGCCTTAAGTGATCTTCCTTCCTGGACCTCCCACAGTGCTGAGATTATAGGCTTGAGCCACTAAGACTGCTGATGACATTTTAAATTTGAGAGTGGATATACAAGAAGAGTCACAGGTTTTAAGAGAGAGATGATGTTCAGGAGTTTACTTTTGGTAACTAACTTTTTCTGATAATCAACTTTTCAACTGAATTATTATTTCCAATATTTAGATTGTCATTTCACAATTAATATAACCAGGATAACTTTGTTATCTTAACAAAAGAAACTCACTTCTAAAGTACTGACATTTTGAAAGAGTACACTGCCAGAATGTTCTATCAAAAATATCACTGAACAAATTTGTATATTACTTCCCTCCTACTGTTATAATAGACTTCAACTTTTATATGCAAGATCTTTAGCATTTTTTATTTCCTGTACAAGAAAACCTATGTGAGTCTAATTAACATTTTTTAAAAATATGTTAATTTGAGTTCTAAATTTGTATCAGTTTCAACATAATGATGTCCATAATAAGATATAGTTTTCTAGGAGTTACTATAAAATTGCACAAAGCTGAAATTTAGCAGTCTCAGAATAAGAAAGAGCCTACATATAATTACATTTGTTTGCATATTATATTTAATTATTTTAATAAGTTGTCTTGACTTTTATTTCTAAGAACTACAGTCTTACACATTCTGTAGTCAAACACACACACACTCACACATACACACACACACACACACGGGAAATAAAATAAGAAAACTAGAGCTATATATTTTAAATGATACAGAATGTTTCATTTATTAAGCAGTGAGAAAAAATGTGTTGATACTTTGTTAGTCTGAAAATTATAAATGATATTGAAGCTAGGATGTAAGATTGCTAATGCTAAAAATATCATCTATTTTATTCTGAGTAATAGTTTGCATTTAACTCTCTTCATTTTCAAATCCTTTCCTCTTCTTGCACTCCTATCATATGGGTTGAATATTCCTTATTGAAATGTTTGGAGCCAGAGTGTTTTGAATTTGGGAAGATTTACATATACATAATGCGATATCTTAAGAATGAAACCCAAGTCTAAACACAAAATTCGTCAATATTTCATATATACTGATACATATAGCCTAAAGGTAATTTTATAAAATAACTTAAATAACTGAAAATGAAGTTTCCACTGCTTTTTTACTGTGCCTGGTCATATGAGGTTAGGGATAGAATTTTCCACCTGTGGTATCATGTTGGTGCTCAGAAAATTTCAGAATTTGGAGCATTTCAAATTATGAATTTCCAGATTAGTGATGCTCAACTTGTAGCTAATATCAATTCAATTTTCTCTGTTCTTATTCACTGTTTACCCTACTTTATCTTTCTCTGAGTAATTAATGGAAAAAGTTAAACATGAACAAGATAACATGTCAAAATAGATACTAAAAATGAATTATTAAACCATCTTTTAAAAGAGATGGATTATGGAAAGTGTAAAGAAAACATTGAAAAGAAATTATATTTAAAAATGCAAAACATAGCAAACAATAGACTCTAAAATAATTCCAATGCAGAAAAAAAATGCTGAATAAAATATTTTTAAAATAATTTTTAAAGGTATGGATGACCTAGTAAGACAGAAAAATCATCAGGCCGACATAAGACAAAGGACTCCAGAGAGACAGGCAGTTACTCGTGCCAGAGGCTGCCCTGAAGGTGTGAGCCTTACCCAGTGATTGGATGCTTTGTTTCAGTGGCCTTGTGGGGACAGGAAACAGAGCCTCAGGCCCTTGCATCAAGCCAAGGCCCTTGTGTGCTAAAACTTCAGGGTAAATAAGCCCTTCATACAAAGAGGAATGGCAGAGAAACTTGTCTGTTTTAGCTATTGTTCTCTGATGGAAAGAGGAGGAAAAAAATGTCTCCTTAGAACTCTCCTAAGAAGACACTTTTAGAAACATCCTGATCCATACAGAACTCAATTATATACCCACTTGCTCTGATAGCCCAAAAGCTAATTAATTTTCAGCAGTCAGCAATTTCAAGCATCATTATCCAAGTAAAGAATATTTTCAAAAAGCGCATATCTGTGAAAGGAAAATAAATCTTGGGACCCCAAAATCACTAGGCTGAAGGGAAAACTTAACAACTGCTGAGGACTGCTTAAGGCAAACCTGCCTCCCATTCTATCCAAAGTCATCCCTCTGCTCACTGAGATAAATATATATCTGATTGCTTCTTTTGGAAAGGCTAATCAAAAACTCAAAAGAAGGCAATTATTTTTCTCTTACCTACCTATGACCTGAAAGAACCCTCCCCACTTCAAGTTGTCTGACATTTCCAGACTGAACCAATGTACATCTGGCATATATCGATTGATATCTTATGTCTCCCTAAAATGTATAAACCAGGTGTGCCCCAACCACCTTGAGCACCTGTTATCAGAAGTCCTGAGGCTGTGTCACTGGCACACACCCTTAACTTTGGCAAAGTAAACTTCCCAAATTGATTTAGACCTGTTTCAGATATTTGGGGTTCAGATTTCAATTAATTAGTGAATTGTGATATGTTGGTAGCGTGCCATTAAGACAGCAAATATTTTCAGGCAAGATGCCCAACATCACGTTGATTTAATATGTCTAATACCATATATCTATTAATATGATGTAATAGGAAGTGTTACAGGATCCTTGGGGTGTCACTTTGCCAGTCAGAAACCGCTGTGGCCAGTGGCACCTTTGTCCAGGTTTTACTTGAGCCCACTGGGCTCACTTGGCCTGGCAGGCTGCACTCAGCTCACATTACTGGCCTGGATCCTATGCCTCCAAGGTCGAGCACAGCAGTGGGGGTGTGGGAGCAAGCGAGCATCAGGTCTGGATACTGCACACAGCCAAGCATGCTGGCTGCAGTGGCATGGGCATCAGCTCCCTGCAAGGCTTTGGCCGGACTAGGCATAGGGCAAGGAGCCTCCACAGCTGGCACTGGGGAATGCAGTGGCACCCAGAAACTTGGAGATGCCTGGAGGCTTGGAGGTGCCTTGGAGCCCCAAAGAGTGTATCACAGCCCTGGCTCAGGGAGCGCCTAAGTCTGGGCTCCTCAAAGGGCCACAGCTGTTCTCTCCTTGTCATCTGCAACATGGTGACCGAGGGGCATATTTCAGCCCTATTTGCATTACAGCTCTTTCAGCTCTGCCATTCAGCAGGTCCTGCATTCTTGTCCTGTGCCCAGGAAAAATGTGGCACATGGACAAGAGGAGGATGAGCAAGGTGAAAAGGAGATTTATTGAGTGATAGAATAGCTCAGAGGAGACCCACAGTAGGCAGCTCTTCTCTGCAGCTGAGGAGTCCTGATGACTGTTCAACTCTCATCAGAAAGGAGACACTTGAGTGGGCAGCTTCTCTCAGCAGTTAGTCATCCTCTCTCTTTTTGAATCTGGCTGAGTCCGGCGGGGTTTATAGGCTTCAGAGGAAAGGAAGTATATGCTGATGGGTTCATGAGTGGCCATAAGTGGGCTCAGAAAAAGTACTGTAAGTTCTCACTCTGGTTCACAGGGCTGACAGCCCAATCCCTAGGCTTCATGCGTTCTCAGCTTGAAGATGGGGCTTCTCCAGGGACTCGCCCATTTCCACTCAGGAGCCTGTGTGCCTCCTGCTGCAGTTCGTGGCACCCAGGCTGGTCATGCTTAGAGGTGCCTGCAGGAGATCACTGAGCTGCCCTCAGCCCCTGCTCAGCCTCCCTCCTGTGCTTGTCGGCCCCCAAAGGCAGGAGTTTTCCATGTTCCTAAATAATGAATATATTAAAGTTGTCACAACTAAGAAATCATTGTGAAAGAAAAATAAAATCTCAGGACCCCAAAGTCACCACATCAAAGGTAAAAGTTAAGCTATGAGACTGATTCATTGGGAAAAAACTGAGTTCCTTTGTTCAACAGAGAGCTGCAATTACACATACTTATTTTATCTTATGTAAAATGTAAATCTACTGGTGCTAGATGAATGGATAATTGAATTTTTCCCCCGTTTTTTTTCTTTTAACATGTGAAATTACATGTTATTCTTTTTTAAAATAATAATTATTAGAATTAGACCCCAAACTAAATTTTAGAAAATAATAATTCCTCAGTACAATTTTAAGAAAAACGTCGGAGAAGCTTAAATTGAGAAACATGTAAATTGTGGATTCAGTGAGCATTAACCAAAGCCTCTCGAGAATGTATTTCTTACCTCACTACCTACCCTACTCTCCTATTTTCCTCCCTCTTTCTCCTCCTGCTGCTATTTTCTGTTTTAATGCTGAACTCCTTAAAACCCTTTTTGGAAAAAGTGCATCCCAGAGATCCTACTGAAACTTTTGTCTCTTTTTCCCTGGGCATATCCTCAATCTTGGAAAACTAAACCTCTAAATTGATTGACACCTGTCTCAGGCACTTTTAGGTTGACACTATCATTAGTACATTACCATTAATTAGACTCTTTTCTTTGATATCACAAGTTTCTTTCTTTGATTTCCCAAGTTTTTCCAGCAATGTTCTTTTGCTATCCCAGAAAATGAAATGTAATGTGAAAATAAAATGAAATGTGGCATTCTTTTGCTATCCCAGGATGCCACATTTCATTTTACCATAATGCTCTCTTATTCTAGTCTGATCTGTGAGAGTTTCTTAGTCTTTTTTTAAAAATTATTATACTTTAAGTTCTGGGGTACATATGCAAAACATGCAGGTTTGTTACATAATTATACATGTGCCGTGGTGGTTTACTGCATCCATCACCCCATCATCTACATTAGAAATCTCTCCTAATGCTATTCCTCCCCTTGCCCTGACCTCTCAACAGGCCCCAGTGTGTGATGTCTCAGTCCCTGTGTCCTTGTGTTCTCATTTGTCCAACTCCCACATATGAGTGAGAACATGTGGTGTTTGGTTTTCTGTTACTGTGCCACTTAGCTGAGAATCATGGTTTCCAGCTTCATCCATGTCTCTGCAAAGGATGTGAACTCATCCTTCTTTATGGCTGCATAGTATTCCATGGTGTATATGTGCCACACTTTCTTTATCCAGTCTATCATTGATGGGCATTTGGGTTGGTTTCAAGTCTCTGCTATGGTGAACAGTGCCACAATAAACATATGTTGCATGTGTCTTTATAATAGAATGATAATAGGATCCTTTGAGTATATATCCAGTTATGGGATTGCTGGGTCAAATGTTATTTCTAGTTCTGGGTCCTTGAGGAATCACCACACAATATCCCACAATCGTAGAACTAATTTACACTCCTACCAACAGTGTAAAATTGTTCCTATTTCTCTACATCCTCTCCAGCATCTGTTGTCTTCATTCTCATTCTTTTCAATCTTTATTTCTGCCTTAATTTCCTTATTTATCCAGTAGTCATTTAGGAGCAAGTTGTTCAGTTTCCATGTAGTTGTGCAGCTCTGAGTGAGTTTCTTAATCCTGAGTTCTAATTTGATTGGACTGTGGTCTGAGAGACTATTAGTTATGATTTCCATTCTTTTGCATTTGCTGAGGAGAGTTTTGCTTCCAATTATGTGGTAAATTTTAGAATTAGTGTGATGTGGTGCTGAGAAGAATGTATATTCTATTGATTTTGGGTGGAGAGTTCTGTAGATGTCTGTTAGGTCTGCTTGGTCCAGAACTGGGTTCAAGTCCTGGATATCCTTGTTAATTTTCTGTCTCATTGATCTGTCTAATATTGACAGTGGGGTCTTAAAATCTCCCACTATTATTGTGTGGGAGTCTAAGTCTCTTTGTAGGTCTCTAAGAACTTGCTTTATGAATGTGGGTGCTCCCATATTGGGTGCATATATATTTAGGATAGTTAGCTCTTCTTGTTGCATTGATCCCTTTACCATTATGCAATACCCTTCTTTGTCTGAGGGATATATATATATATATATGTATATATATATATATATATATTATATATTTATTTATATTTCAAAATAAAGTTAATATATTTTAAACATATTAATTATATTTCAATCTCTCTTATATATATATATATATATTTTAAATATAATTTCTGTAAGTAATTTAATTTAAGAGATCCTTTAGGTAAAGGCAGGAGCAATTAACCACATCACAGTTAGCTCTTACATAATGTCAAGTAGATTTTTTTAAATCACAATGAGAAATTTTTTAAAAAGTTTGAAGCCCTGGCATCTCATGATCAATTATGCTTCAATGCTATGTGTGGTGTAAGTTGGAGGGAGTTTTGTTAGCCATTGTCCAGATGATAAATAATGTTTTCCTTGTCTGAGATGGTGACAATGGACTGAAGAACAGTGCAAACTCAAGAAACATTCAGAAAGTTATCTTGAGAGGACTTGGTAGTTCACGGTGTCTATAGAGATTGAAGAGTCAAAGATTCCTTCCAGAATACTGGTTTCTGCAACCGGCTGAAATAGTCACTGACTGTGATAGATTGTAAGTTGAAAAGGAAGAGACAGACCACTTTCAATATGTGGAATATAAGTTGCCTGATAAACATCTTTGTGGAACTACTCAGAAATAAGCTTTCGGAAATGGAGAGAATAATTCAAAGTAGTGACCTAAATATGGACTTACCTCCAAAGACTATAAATAGTGAAGACATTAGTATAATTCCCAAGGATGGATGTGCAGAGTGGGAAGAACACAGCATGAAGTCAGACCCCCGAGAAGCCCAGCACTTAAAGGGAAGTAAGAGAAACCTGGACTGAGGAATAAGAAAGGCTTAGCTAAACAGTTCTGTTAGTAATTCAGAATATCAAATAGATCAAAGGGGAGGAATTTTCAGATGTTTCCAGCAATTAAGCAAGGTTCAGAGAGTTCCACAAATTTTTTTAACAAGAAATTAATCCATGATCACAAAAGGAGTCTCAATGGAGTCATGGGATGTGAGTGGTTAAAATAAACTGAAAGTAAGTGGAAGAGAAGCAAATAGCAAATAGTGACAGCATATGTAAAAATTTTCTTGAAAATAATTGTGTTCTAAAGAAGAGATGTTTTTGACCTACCTTGCATTCTATATAAGTAAAGGTAGAGGACTCTTATTCAGAGGACAGATTTCTAACAAATCCATTTCTTCACTCCTGAGATATGTGTGAAACTTTGGGTGACGGCAAGGAAAACAAATTCTAATGAATATAAAATGGACTTCAATATTTTTATTCCAATCATTTATTTCGTGTCTCATTTTAGCCTTAACAACTGGTTTGGAACAAGCAAATATATTTCAGTAGTTCTATTTATAATCATAGTAAAATATGCAAGAGTAGTAAAATGTGAGTGTATATAAATAGTTATAAAAATGTTTGTGTATTTGAATATTGTATTTGCTGAGTATTTTGCAATTGTCATATATTTAGGACTATACAGTAATAATTTTAATTATATTTCAATCTCTATGTATGCCCGTTTGTCTCTCGGTAATATATTTTTTCATAAGACATTCTTTAATAAATCTGTTTTATAACACCTATTGGAATGGAGTTTTATGTTCTTGCTTTGCTATGTGGTAGTTCATCAGAAAAAAGAGGCTGCATTTAAAGTTGCATAGTATTTCACAGATTTAGAAAGTGTCCTATTAGACATGCTATGTGATTTTCAAGGGATAAGCATGGAAAAATATTTGAGTAGTGATGATGAAGTTCAGGTTATTTTCCATGTTTTGTGCCCTAAGAACTTGTTTGAACAATGGGGATTTCTATGTTAGTAGAGATTAATTTCTCAGCACAGAGGCTTGAGGGCAGTGTTTTCTTACACAAATCTACTTTTTTTACAAAACTGAGAAATTTATCCCCTGGAATACTTTAGTTTAGCCTGGGTACATATGCCAATAAATAGCTGAAATCATTAAGAACTACAGAAAGGGACTTGGGGGAAAATGTTAAACATATTCACTTGAACATACAAATAACAATTCCAAACAAAGTACATGTGACCTATTCCTCACTCAAGAAGTGACTTACATATAGCTTATTAGGGAACAAATTATTGCTTTCCTTGCTATTTCATCATCTAGCTGCTTTCACATTCTGGGTTTCCTAAGCACAGACAGCTCAATAGGATCTATACGTATTTGGGCCTCTGGCAAATGATAGAGTAATAAAAGGTAAAATATTTTTCAAGGTACAACTATTTTAAGAAATATATTTCTTATTACTGGATAAAAATATATTTATTACAGATTATCTAGAAAATGTTGCTCAGCAAGGAAGAAAATTAAAATCATCTGGAGCCTTATGCCCCCAGCCAGAGGTAAAACTGTCCTTATGATGAATGATATTTTATTAGGTTGACATCAAATTATTTTTACTTTTTCCTCCATTAAAACATTTTTCTTATGTGCATATATGTGTAGTAAATATCTGTCTATGAGACATATGCAAGTTTTTTTAAAGCTTTCATAAAATAATTTACAATGTTGTAATCTGATTTGTCACTACTTTTAGCTTTAAAGAAAATATTTCGAATGTTCACTCTAGTAAAATATATTGAAGTGAATGTTAGTTTGTATTTTATTTGAACTTAATGATACTGATAGGGAACTAGATGCTGTTATATTAGTAAATGGCAAACACCAGGGTTAGTTTTTTTTAATGTTTTATCATGCCCTGTGACTGTCAGCTACAGATGTCAATTTGAGTAAATACAATTTTCCCTCAAATACTATGAGGGTTTCATCAACCTCTCATTGAATATTACCTATATTACCTTACTCTTTGACTACATGATTCTCTACTCATTCTGAATACATAGCAAGAGTGAAATTTTGCTCTAAATATTTAACAGTAAAATGCTCTGTTTTTAGTTATTAGTAAACCTGTAAAAATCCAGTCTTCTGTACTAGAAAATGGTATGATTCGGTCAGATCATTCATAAATATGATTCAAAGCAGACTTCACATAATGGAAGGGACATAGGTAGATTTTTCTCAAAATTATGGCTTAAGTACCCATTCTTTCAAGATTAGAAAGTATCAAATCACCTTGTAGATAGAAGTTTCAACTGGAAATACCATAATTCACATTGAATTAATTTAATACTTCTTAGGGTCTATCCTGCTCATGAGTTTACATTCATCATGGGGATTTTGCCTATCTCCAGTCTCTCCCCCCGAATATCCAAAAAGAACATACCCATGCACTATATGTGATATACTAAAAATTTATTGTTTTTCTGAAATTCAAACTTTACTATGTGTCTTGAGTTTTATCTGGCAATCCTCTACCTAACTCAAAATGAGAAGGTTAAAGTGATGGTTTCTCAAAGAAGTTATCATTTAAAGAAAAATGGAAAGGAATAGGGGTGGTTGATGTGAAAAAAAATGTTTATGTAAGAAATCATTGCATGTTTCTGTAACTGAAATATGTTCTTTCTGAATGTAACATCTATTGCGAGGCAAGAATGAAGTAGAAAATGGCAAGAGATGAATCAAAATCTAGCATATAAAACGGAATTTTCAGGAAGAATGAGTACAAGGTAAGCAAGCTTGAAGAGATAGAGAGAAGAGAGAGAACTAGAGATAGAGACCTAGTGGTAGAGCCACTATTTCCTAATGGTCATCTGGAAAGCATACAGTTTGCAAGAAGCAAGGGTCAGCTATTTTCTACTGGGCCTCCTAAGAATTTTGGATTCATATTTTTATCTCCTTAGGGAATAAATAAAGAATAATTGAGACTTATGTTGATGTATAAACACCTCAAAAAGGTGTTTCAGCTATCTAATTATTTATATCAATGAAATAGGCTGAGCTGACTGAAATGTACATTCAGGTAGAAAACACTATTTGTATATTGTATAGGAACTAGGCTAAGAAGATGTGCTAGCCTTCTGACAGCCCATTTCAGTGACAGACTGAAACGTGGATTTCTACTAAAAAAAAAAAGTGGGGGTAGTATTAGTATATTGTGCAAGTGCTGTATTAAGGTATGGGTATGGTTTGAAATAGAATGCAAATATTTTACTGGTTTGCAATTTAAAACAAGAGTGTATATTTTTGAAGATATGAAGGTGTGGGAACACAATGCTATTGTTTTTCATTAAAATGATTTTGGCAATCCTAGATTCTTTCATTGAATCTACATTAAATAGCACATGCCATTTTTCAAAGAGCCTTGTAACTTAAAGAGTTGTTTACAGACAGAAAGGCATTCCTTGCAGCATGATTGGATTTTCTCCTGTAACTATCTATACATCATTCTTCCCATAATATGTTCTTAGCTAGTTCCTGCATAAGCTAGATTTTAACTTACATAGAAAAGCAGAAGTGCAAGTGACAATAGGGCATATGCTTACTCAGTTTATATATTTTTTTACATTACATTTTTGGTATTTTTTCCTGATTAAGGAAAGACAAAGTCATTTTATAGCCTAGTGGTTTGCATTTTGTGAACTCTCAAGCATATTAGCACTGGAAATGCTCAGACCATAAGTGTTGATGTCCTTCTTGTGTCAATATTATTTCTAGTAGGCCAAATTTGCATGGCAAAAGAAAACAAATCTTATGCTTATTAAAACAAATCAGCAGAACTTATTGAGCTTCTGTTTGTGGCAGAACTTTCTACATGGTTAAGAAAGTACTATGAAACATGAGAAAAGTAAGCTAAATAATTAACTCCACAAAACATCCCAATTTCTAGCAATTTTATGAACTTGGTTCTATCCTTGCGATTATTAATTGAATTAGACAAACAACACAAATTTTTAATGGAAATATAGGAAAAGGCACAACTGATACTAAGTGAGAAGTGTTTGAACTTTTAGGGGTGAATATTGTTCTGACCATCAAGTCTATTACAAATTCAAATCCTACCGACAGATAAAATTTGGAATCAGATAGATGGAGATTAATACCAGCTCCTTTACTAATTAGATAATATAGAACATGACTTGAAGATGAGGCATATTGAACTTCCAAATGAACTTCCCTGCCCCTCATCCTAAATTTTATTCATTCTCTGAGTAACAAGATAATCCGGACTCCTTAAGGACCCCCACATTGCAATAAAAGAAAACAGTGTTTAAGTCATGAGCACAGCTATTCGCAAAGTACAATCCATAATTCGGCAATTTTCCAAAAGTTTTTAAGGAAAGAGTGGCTGACCTACTTGTGAACAGAGTATAGGAATATTCTTCTAGTGCCTTTCCCTCCTGGAGAGTAGGTGACAATGGCATGCTCAACTCCTCCAAGAGAAGAAAAACGTTTGCTGTTCACAACTGTAACTTTACAGACAAGTAGAAGGCTCTATGACTCTCTAAAATGTGTGAGGTTTCCCAGAGTTTCACTATTACCCCATTATATATTTAATCACTGCTTACATACTACTTTCTACCTCAAAGCCAGTAACAGTATTTGTTAATCAGGGGAGACATTTTTCACTTTGGCACATTGAAATTGTTCCTTTCAAACTATTTTACTAATTTGAAGAAATAAAAATTGAGTAACTCATTTTATTAAAAAAGAAAACATGTTCTCGTGCTTCCCATGGGTTTTTAGGTGACAGATATTGTTCTCTTTCCATTCTTTCTCTCTTTATTCATTGACCATTTACTAATTCAAACACAGAGGCCTGGATAGTATAGAGATCTCTTCAAAAGTATACTAGAAGATGGCATGATATCAATTTATAGCCCTTGATTCCACTCATTTTCTAAGCAAAATAGACTCTGCCCAGCAGATATTTTAGCAAGAGTATTATTCCCAATTCTGGAGACCTGTACGAAAATACAAGGAACCTAAAGTTTGATTGGGTTATAAAACCCCAGGTGGCCCAGCCTATGAAATAGAAAACAGAATAGTGCGCAATATTGGATAAGTTTATTCTTCTTTAAGCTGTTTCCTGTTTTCCCAATAGCTTCGCATGGTTTGTCTCTCAAAGACATAAAGTTTTTCATAGATTTAAAGAAAAATATGACTAAAATTTCCATGCACTTTTATTCCACAATAATTGCATTCCTCTAAGCAGCTTTCCACCAAAAGGAATGCATTTCGTTCCTTAGTGATAAATTTCTACTCCACTGCCTTCAGCTAACATTAGGGATGCTCTTTCTAAATTGGATACAGGGCTTAGCTATCAGAATCCCCAGATGTACCAAATCCTTAAAAAGTGATGAGAACTTGGGAAGAGGTGGCAAGACCTCTTTCTTTGACTGGCTAATTACTCTGGCTTCTAAATTCCAGAAAATGCCAAGCTTCTTACATTTTGCTAATTTAACTTTTCTCTACAATCATCATCCTCCAGCAGTTGGCCATGTTTTTAGATGTTTCTGTATGTCTTTGCTTTCTAGGAGTCATTAGTATTGTTTCTGATAATCATATAAGGTCTATTTTATTTTGGACCATCATATTTTCAGCTTATAAGAGTCAGTGAGCACATCAAGAACAGGATTAAAACATAGCCCAGCAACTTATTACCTTCCATATCTGCTGACAGTCTATTTATGCCAAAGTATTTCTATAACTTTGATGAAAGTAAGTCTTTATAAGCTGGGCAAAAGTATGTTTGTTCAGAATAATATGTCCACAAACATTCTCTATATGCTTATATTTTTCCTCCCTGCACCCTGGTGTATTACACAAGTCTTGCAAAATTCTTTCTTGACTTCCTGTACACTACACTGTCTTGGATCTGCCCATACCCCTGCACCAATCAAGATGTTGGAAGAAGCATATAGCCTCTTCCAGTGGGATCATATGGAAACTTCCTCACTCCCTATTTCCGATCAAGTGGCTGGCATCAGCTGGGGGCAATAAAAACAACCAACAACCAAATGTAACAAGTCAAAAAAGGTGCCACAGAAACAAATTTTCTGACCTCATTCTCCTCCCTCCATCTGACCTTCAGTGTCTGAAGCCAAGGAGAAACCAGAGAGTCCTGGTTTGGATAGCCATATAATGTACAGTTAAAATAAAGACTATTTTTACGATAAGAAAATGTATCATTCCTAATTCCACTGGGTCAGCAGGCATAAACTGGTTTCCAGACTGATTCTGATGCATGGGGCAGTGTGGAGTTGGGTGGAAAGAGGATATAAAGGATCAAATAGAAAATATCAAGTTCAAATTCTCCATTTACCTTTTCTTTCCCCAAGAGTTTCTTTTAATATATATTTTCATAAAACTTTGATATTTCTAAAAAACATATTTTTGAACAACCTTTTACCACCTCTATATCTCTCCTAAAATAATTCAGCCATTTCATAGACATTATGGTATTTTGCTATCATCTTCAGACTCATTCACATATGATTAAATATGATGTGTTATAATAATCTTACCAGTTTACGAATGCTCCCTCACTTCTGTGTAAATCCCAACCTTATTTTATAAGGTGTAAATCTGTTTTGATTTACAGGGAGAAATTATTGATGGTGAGGAGAGAAACAGCTGGTATTACACTCTACCCGAGTCCAAAAATCAGGTTCATGTAACTCCTATCTTCATTATCTGATATCCAGTGAATCATCGAATTCCTTCATCTAGGCAGTCAATCAATCAATAAATCATCAGTTGATTTGATTTTGCCACTTTCTTGAAAACGAGTTAACTGTATGTGTATGGATTTGTTTCCAGTTTCTCTATTATGTCTCATTGGTCTGTGTTTTCATGCCAGTACTGTGCTATTTCAGTTACTATAACTGCAGTATGATTTGAAGTCAGGTAATGCAAAATGAAATTTCTTCTGTTTTTTTTTTTTTTGTTTGTTTGTTTTCCACTTAGAATAGCTATTCTGGGTCTTTTTTGGTTGCATATAAATTTTAGATTTTGTTTTGTTAAAAGCCAATTCCACATTTTCCAGTATCTTTACAGCCATGTCCCATTCTACCAGTACCAATTTACAGTGTTAGTCCATTTTCATCTTGCTGATAAGGACAAACCTAAGACTAGGTAATTTATAAAGAAAAAGAGGTTTAAGGACTCACAGTTCCATGTGGCTGGGGAGGCGTCACAATCATGGTAGAAAGTGAAAGCCTCTTCTTACATGCTGGTGGCAGGAGAGAGCCAAGTGAAAGGGGTTTCCCCTTATAAAAACTATCAGACCTTGTGAGACTTATTCACTACCTTGAGAACAGTATGGGGGAACTGCCCCCATGATTCAATTATCTCCCCTCGGGTCCCTCCCACAACATGTGGGAATTATGGGAACTATAATGCAAGGTGAAATTTGGGTGGGAACAGAGCCAAACCACATCAGAAACAGATGACTGGATAAAGAAAATGTGATACTTATACACAAAGAAACACTATTTGGTCATAAAAAGAATGAAATTCTGTCATTTGCAAAAACATGAATGGAACTGGAGGTCATTATGTTATGTTAAATAAGCCAGACACAGAAATACAAACATTGTATGTTCTCACTTATTTGTGGGATCTAAAAGGCAAAACAGTTGAACTCATGGAGACAGAGACTAGAAGGATGGTTATCAAAGGCTGGGAAGGGTACTGGGGGCAGCTGGAGGGGAGATAGGAATGGTTAATGGGTATAACCAAAAAATACTTAAAAGAATGAAAAAGAGCTATTTTTGGATTGTACAACAGGGTGACTATAGTAAATAATTTAATTGTACATATTAAAATAACTGAAAGAGTATAATTGGAATGTTTGTAATACAAAGGATAAATGCTTGAAGGGATGGAAACCCCATTTTTCACGACATGATTGTTATACATTGCACACCTGTATTAAAACATCTCACACACCCTATAAATATATATATACCTACTATGTACTCTCAAAAATTAAAAAAGAAAAAAATATACATTTTAAAGAGTACGAATACATAGATCCAAATTAATACATTGTACTTGATGCAACATTAAACTTTTAGAGATATCTTGCAATTATTAGGTTTTCATATTAGTTAAGTATTTAATATCATTATTTAATCTTCTCAACTTCAAGACTCTCATAATAAATATAAATCTAAATTATGTTTTTAATTTTTTGGCATTCAAACATAGCTGATATGCTTTATATGTATATCAGTTTTCAAAGAAATTGTATAATCTTTTAACCTTTTAAAAATCAAAACATTTGACAAATATAACAAGATCTAATTTTCTAAATAACAGAACAAAGTTAAAGAAGTTAAAATATTTTTTATTGGTCATTCAGTCAATTAATGTTGGAACTTGGTTTACAGTACATCTCTGAGTATAAATCCAGTGAACTTCCTATGACATCCAGTACTTCCAAGTTTATCTTGATGATTACATGTTATATCTCCTCCCAACATGTATTGCCTGGAAGCAGAAAACGAATTTTATTTTATCATCCATTTTCAATAAAGTTATGATTTATTTCAGAAACCAAATAATTTATAGAATTTGAAAATAAAGCTTACAATGATTTTTAACATATCTGTCATTAATATGAACCATTTTTGATAGGATTCTGCCCATATATTTTTATTTTAATGATTTTTCTTTTTAAAGTAAGATCATATTTTATAACAGAAAAAAGTTTCTATTACTAAAAAAATACCATAGCATATCTTGGTCTAAATGATAATAAAAATGTTGAAAAAATTCTTTTCATTTAAAATAGCCCCAGATGTTTCTTAACTCAGTGAAGACAGCTTAAAGAATGAACTTATCATAAAAGGCCACTAAGATCTGTTTGTTTTTAGTCATTCTTCTATTTGAAATCATGGTTTACATATTATTTTCCCTGGAGTTTTACCTGAAGGATTATAAAATACAGAGGGTATATAATGGACACACTAATGAAAAGCACTGGATTGAGTATCTAGGACTTTCAAAAGGAAGTGCAGCATTACAAAAGTACATGAATTTTGGAGCCAGATATATTGAGTTTTTAAACATGGACTTGACAATTTAGACTTGGCAATTCTAGATATATCACTTAAACTTTCTAAGCCACCATGCCTCTGCTAGGCATAAATTCAGCTGCATATTACAAATATATCATCAAAACAATAAAATGGTTTAAACAAAATGAAGGATTGTTTTTCTTAAAATGTATATTGGAATGCATTTCAGGCCCTGTGGCTGGGTTCCAGTGGGGAAGAAGAGCTGGTAAAAGGATAAGATCAAGACAAGAATAAACATTATCTCTTTGAAAAAGACAAAAACCCCAAATGTATCTACCCATATCAGACAGGCAAGAACCTTCTTGTCAGGGGCCACCACACACTGAAGAGAGGCTGTGATTCCATGTCTTTGGGTTGGTACTTTGCTGCTCCATCCAAATGAAGTTGCTCTAAGGAAGAGGAGAATGACGACTACAGGTGAGCAGCATTCAGTTTGCCTTATGCATAATCTTCTGCTGTAAATAAGGGATAGAAATTTCTGACTTATTAAAAGAATATGAAAATTATTTAAGCAAAAAGTCTTAATTCCCTATGTATTTATTGTCTACATATGCTAGGCCCTGAAGACGTAGCATTGACCAAAATAGAAAATAATCTTTGCACTTGTTTATATGATAGTCTAGAAAGTTATTCTCACACTATCAAATGATCTTTTTTTTCTGAAAACGTTGTACAATTCAACATAAATTCTTAAGTGTATCTTCCACTTGTGAGTCAGAATGTGTGATGTCTCTCTGTTCCTGGCTTATTTTACTTTAAACATAATGACCTCCAGTTCTATCCATGTTACTGCAAAATGACAGGATTCCATTCTTTTTTATGGCTAAAAACTATTGAACTGTACACACACACACACACACACACACACACACACACACACACACAGAGAGAGAGAGAGAGAGAGAGAGTTCTATAAATGTTACATATACTATGTTTTATGTTATACTATAAAGTTGTAGTATGACTTTTTTATTTACCAGTTCATTGATAGATACTTAGGTTGTTTCCTATCTTGGTTATTATGAATAGAGCGCCATAAAATATGGGTATTACTTTGATATATTGATTTATTTTCCTTTGGGTAAATATATAGTAGTGTAATTACTGGATTATATGGTAATTCTATTTTTAGTTTTTTGAGAACCCCACACGCTCTATTTCATAAAGGCTGCACTAATTTACATTCCACCAATAGCCTATAAGAGTTTCTTGTTCTCTGCATCTTTGCCAGCATTTGCTATTTTTTGTTTTTGATAGTAGCCATTCTAACTGGGATGAGGTGTTAGCTTATTATAATTTTGATTCGCATTTCCTTGATCATTAGTAATATTGAATATGACAATTTAGACTTGGCCCTCCTAAATGTTGAAACTTGGTTCACAGTACATCTCTGAGTATAAATCCAGTGAACTTCCTATGACATCCTGTACTTCCAAGTTTATCTTTATGATTACATTTTATATCTCCTCCCAACATGTATTGCCTGGAAGCATTTTTGTCATATCAGTTTAATATCTCCTTTTTCATTTATAATTCTACTTTTTTAGATCTTCTCTCTCTTTTTCTTGGTTAGCCAAGCTAGCATTTTATTTATCTTGTTTATCTTTAAAAAAAAAAACACTTTTTGTTTCAGGGATGCTTTACAATTTTTAAGTCTCATTTTATTTAGTTCCACTCCAATTTTTATTATTTCTTTTCTTCTACTAACTTGTAGTTTGGGTTGGGTGCAGTGGCTGTCACCTATATTCATAGTGCTTTGGGAGGCCAAGGGCAATGGATCACTTGAGGGCCAGCCTGGACCACAGAGGGAGACCCAGTCAATAAAAAATAACTAAGTTAAATCAAAATTTAAATTTAAAATATTAATAATTTTGAATTCAATTATTTACTTTTTGGTTTGCTTTAATAGCTTCTTGATGTGGCTCATAATCAGGTTATTTGAAATATTTCTCCTCTTTTTGATGTAGGTATTTATTGCTACAAACTTCATTCTTAGCACTGCCTTCACTCTGCTCCCTAGGTTTGGGTATTTGTGCTTCTATTTACATTTGTTCAAAAGAATTTTAAATTTCTTTTTAATTTTTTTATTGAACCAGTGGTCACTCAGAGCACGCTGCTTAATTTTCATGTGTTTGTACAGTTTCCAAAGTTCTCATTGGAATTGATTTCTAATTTCATTCTATTGTGACCTGAGAAGATGTTTGATAGGATGGTAATTTATTTAAATTTGTGGAGGTTTGTTATTTGGCCCATAGACCGCATGCTTGGGTGCTAATGGAGATGGCAATGGGCAGGGCAGAACTGTTTTCAAGCCCCCAGGTGGTATTGCTGTGCACTGCTGCAGGAGCGTGAGGGTGGGACTGGCCAGTCCTCAGGCCTCCTGATTGTGTGAGCTGATACTGGCAGCAGCAGCAGGCCAGGGTAGTTGAATTTTCAGGCCCCAGACAACATGCAAGGGTGCCAGTGGTGGTAGGTTGAGTGTCGTCCGCAGGACCCCAAATGGCATGCACGGTGTTAGTGTTATCAGGCAGGATTGGAGTATCCTCAAATCCCAAGATGGTTTCTGGACAGGTTGACCCCTGGGCCCCCTGAAAACACATGCAGGTGAGCCACGGAGTAGGAGGTTAGTGTTAACTATGGCAGTGGCCCTGGGTGGGTCTCTCAGACTCTGTGGATCACGTGCTTTGGCTCCCTTTGTCTTGTACCAGGGGCAGACACCGTGGTATGATGCTTGCACTTTCCCTAGGCTGTAGGACACTGCACAGGGTAGAGTGCTAGCGACCTGGCCACACTGACTGCTTCAGTCTGTGTCCTGATGCTGCAGACCTCTGGGTGGATCTAGGGAGATGTCAGCAGGGGTCTCAAGGGAAGTGAAAAAACAGCAGCTATTGGGTCCCAGGGGAGGGAAGGATATAGTCTGGTAGCTGATGGTCTCTCAAAATGATACCTTGCTGCAACTGCTCGGGTCTTGCGTGGGGTGGTGAAGGGGTTGTTTGGGATCCAGTATCAACTCTCACTTTGGAACAATGCCATCATGTGGACTCCATGCAGCTCCCTATACTGGTCTCAGGGCCTGAAAGGGCCAAGGGCCTTCTCCCCTTGCAGATGGCAGTTGTTTGTGGTGCAAATGAGGACCGCAGATGATCTCTCATTTACCTTTTTCTTACACTGGAAAGTTTCTCTTGGCTGCCAGCCCACCTTGATCAGTGAACTTCTTGGCCTCTCTCTGCTTCTGTGTGTATTTCAGGGTTTCCTGTGATTTCTCTGCTGAATTCCACTGTTCTCTCTCAGATACTCTGTTCAATGTGTGATTATTTATTTGCTCTTTTGGTCCTTCTTTATGGAGAAGGCAAGTGTCAGGTTCCTCTAGCCAGCCATGGTCAAGCCCCAAAGTCGTCCCTTTGATATTAATACAAACGTTAAGTCAGATAACATGCATCTGAAACAGAGATTCTGAACTTCAGCACAACTGACATTTTTGGCCACTTCCGTGTTGTAAAAGCTGCCACTTGAATTTTAGGATGTTCAACAGCGCCTGTGATCTCTGCTCACCAGATGCCAGTAGTGGTGCCTTCCCTGTTTTATCACAACCCTGACTATCTCCAGACATCGCCAAATGTCTCCTAAGAAATTTTCCTGGGAGAAAATCATTGTCTTTGAGAACCACTGATCTAGAAAGTAGAGCTTTGTCATACGAATCGAGGAACTGAAAGTAAAAAATATGATACAACTCTGCCAAAAGGAGGTTACTTACATAATCTATGCTATTATTTTCAGGTTACTGAAAGTGAAAGCCAGTATGTCTTATTTCCTGGCACTGCTTTAAAAAATATTGTAAGGGCTTAAAGGAATTATTGATTTTAAATCTTGCTGTCCTTAATTTACATCTTTGAGGGTTGTGGCTATTTATGAAGTGATGTACTAAATAAAAAAATAACATTCTAAAAATTTGAAGCAAGATTTTGCTTCAGGGTAAAAATTAATAATTAGCAGTGTTAATAATTTTATACTATATATTGAAATACTTATTGAAAAAAGGAATAAATTATGTATAATTTCACAAAACATAAATCAAGAGACCTAAACAAAAATAGTACCGATTTTAATAAGCCATTTGATTGTTCAGTGAATTTGTTTTTCTATTTGAATGTGTAAATTTTCTCTGCCTCAAGTTTTCTCCCCAGAACCCTCCAAAGAGCCATATCCTTACCCTTTTCAGTTACTTGTCATTCTTCCTTATGGGAGGAGGTATGACTTCCCCAATTACTAGGAAGAAATTCAGTCTGAGCAAACCAACCCCTTCTCTCTTCACTCTTCTGGTGATCTTCCTACTGTCAAGCATAGACTTCCTTCCCCACACTGCAAAATCCATACAGTACTCCAGTAGAGTTGTGATTATCTAGCTGTGCTAGTGATTAGCTGAATATGTACCTAGTTCAGAGGTGATGTATTTGTAATTCCACGTTCAGTAGAACAGAGTACTCTTACATTGAGTTTTAAGTTTTCATCCAAATAGGAGCTACTTGATGAGAAAGAGTCTATGCATTTTTCTTAATTTAAGGGAGGAAACAAGATTACATATGGCAAATGAATTAAAATAACATTTTCTGTCGCTATATCTTTGAAGAAATTGAAATAGCATTTTTCAAATAAGAATACGGTAATGCATGCTGCCATTTTAAGTGGAATTTTGCTTTAAGTCAAGGAATTTGCATATCAGCAATTATGAACCACACTGGCTTTTATAACTATACATTTTTCATATGCATAAATTATTATTTGCTAGAAAAATGGAAAATACAATTTATAATTCCATTGTTTCGACTACTATACTCAAATACAAGTTTGTATCTCTTAATATTATAAAGTCACTTTATCCAGTTTGCATTTAACTTTGTCTTTCAACATTTCCTTTCTGATAATAACAATAACAATAATAATAAAAATAATCTGGATAATTTTCATGTAGAAATTAATAATATTGATAATAATAAAATAAACTATAGAACATTTATAATGTGCCTGTCAGAATTCCATTTACTAGTCATCTAACTGTTCATTTAATATTAGCACTAGCCTTATGAAGTATTATTGTTATGCCCACAAGAAAACAGAGATACTAAGAAAACTTCGTAATCTAAACCCAGAATTATAAAGAAATGTGTCTCTGATACCAAATTGAAGTATGCATTGTCAAAACAGGATGGCAATGTGTTTAACTGTCTGCTGCCCACACAAGTAAAATATGAACATTTCCATATGTATTTAAACAAAAGCATTACTACACTGAGCAGGAGACACTGGAGTCCTTCCATCCGGAGGAGGAAGCTACTTGATGCAGGACATTTGAGTACAGATGCAGAGTGGATTTCTACTCTTAATGAGGTAAAAGTGTAACCACCTAATGGGTTCTTTTTGCCCACTGCCCAGACAGAGCCAATTTATCAAGATGGGGAATTGCAACAAAGAGTTTGATATAAGTAGAGCCAGCTAAATTAGAAACTAGAGTTTTATTGCTACTTAAACCCACCTCCTAAAAAGTTTGAAGGCCAGGGCTTTCCAAGGATAGTTTGGTGGGCAGGAGCCTTGGGAATGGGTGCTGATTTTTGGGGATGCAGTATTAGGGGTGTGGAAAATAGACCTAGTGTGCTGAATCCACTTCTGAGTGGGGGCTACAAAGGAGTCATTGTTCTCGGGGGGGCTGTCGGTCTTCAGAAAAGCAAAAGCCCAAGAAGACATCTCAAAAGGCCAATTTTAGGTTATACTACAGAAATGTTAGCTACAGGAGTAACTGGGGAAGTTGCAAATCTTGTGACCTCTGGAATAATGGCTCGTGATTACTTAACTATGTCTACATCTTAGCAGAATTTAGGCCCCTCTCATTCTCCCAACCTGGTGTCTTTTCATTGGTTTTACAAAGGTGGGTTAGTTTTTGAATGAGATTTTATCACTTAAACTATAAACTATATTTCTCCCAAACTTAACTTGGCCCATGCCCAGGAATGACTAAGGGCAATTTGAAGATTAAAGAAAAGATGGAGTTTGTTAGGCCAGATCTCTTTAACTGTCAGGTTAAAAGTTACCTTTCTCACTTATGTATTAAGTGAAAGAGTTAAACAAGGACTTTGCCTTGGAACATACCTCGCTCAAATTTACATTTCACCCACATTACTGTACCTTATACTAATTTAAAGAACACTGCTGGCATAAAGATCCCAGTCTAGTGATAATAAATATTTCAATTTTTGCACACATTCACAAGCAGTAACTAACTGAAAATAGTACATTTTAAAATCTATATATGTTGGTAAATATATGATTTCATTGAAAACCAAAAAAATAATTTACAACTGAAAGGAGCTGGAATTTTATGTAAAACGTAGATGCTAGCTCTCTTTCTCTATACTATGTGAATATTACCAATATAACTTAACCTTTTCTTTCTAAATGAAAAGTTATGAAAATGCCCATTTTAATACCTACTAGCATAGCATTACATTAAAATTAAATGGAGAAATGGATTGCAGTATGACCCAGAAATTACATATTACAGTATTTATTTATATGCACTGTCAAACTAATTCAAATTTGTATCTATACCACAGTGATGTTGAGATAAAGTTAAACAGTCTTTCGAATTATTTCTAGTAATATTAATTTATCCTATATTCCCCTGTTTATCTTGTTTGGTAACATGAAGAAACAGAAAACATCTCAAATACAAAACAGAGTGTTTGAGTAATTATTTAAGAAAAAAATTTTCCCATATTAAATGAAGAATAAGTTTGATTTAATCAAGTTCATAATTATTCTATCACAAACCATCAGAAGAATTGTTGAGAACATTTATCGGTAGTTAAATTTTTCCTATAAATATATTTCTTAAAATCATATTTAGCAAAGAGAGACTTTGGTTTGATAATAGATCTTATAAACTCCCTTAATATTTCTTAGGTCAGAAATGTGCTGTTGTCATGTAAGATATCATTAGCAGGTGTCATGCAGTGTTCAAAGTATTTTCATATTGTGTGTGTGTGTGTGTGTGTGTGTGTGTGTGTGTATCTGTATGTGTGAGAGATTAATTGAAAGCAATCATGTAAGAGAGGTATTATTCTATTATTATCTAAATACCAGGCAAATTAAATAATTCCTGGAGGTAAAATGATTGCTAAATAACTGACATCTAAAGTTTAATGTATCAAGTTTCACAGGGTATCTGTCTTTAAAGCAACTCACAGGACTTCATAGATATTTAACAAGTAAATTATGTAATTATACAACTGTGAGCACAACCAAATTCAGAATGGCCTTCTCAATGTTGATTTTGAAATAACACTTCTTAGATATATGTAACTGATACTGAATCTCTCCCTTGTTTTGTCCCTTTTCCAGTGTGTCACTCCCCCCTTAAATCACTAATGCTGATGCACTAAGCAGAGATACATCATAAATGAGGATGGTCAGACACGGGCAGAGTCCTGCTGACATTCTGAAAATTCAAGAGTAAATATCTGGAAATGTGGGTATTCCACACTTGATTTGTGTAACATATGGTATGCATTTTGTTTTGTTTAGTGGTTTTGGACATAAGTATTAAATAATTCAGAAAGGTTTGTATCCCTTTTCAAAACCTAGACCTGCCCTGCACTTTAGTTTACATAGAGATTTAATAGGCCTTTCATGCCATGCGAGAATGTATTGACCTCCACAGAGCAGCAAAGGAAAGACTCAGTATTCAGAAGAAAAATGATGGTACCCCAACCGGGTGTCCTACAATTCAATTTAACTCTGACATTACCTACCCAGAATGAAAGCAGGCTCCATGGGGTTAGGGCTCAAATTCACAGACCAATTAGTCAAAGTTAGAAGTGTGGGCTACCTGGAGGCCTATCAAGAGTCAATGTCAAGACTCCAATTGCAAATACTGGTCTCCAGGTTACACACACTTCCCTCTAACTTTACTACTAATCAGGAGTTCCCACAACCTCCTCTCAACCCTTCATGTTTAATAATTTGCTAGAATGACTTACAGAACTCAGGAAATGATTTTACTTACTACTAATGGTTTATTATAAGGGATACAACTCAGGAAGGGACAAATGGAATAAACGCCTAGGGTGAGGTAGTGGGAGGGGAAGAGGTGCCAGCTTACATGCCCTCTTTGAGCACTCTGCCTTCCCAGGATCTCAATGTGTTCACCCACCTGGAAACTCTCCAATCCTAATCATTTAGGAATTTTTATGAGCTTCCACTATGTAAACATGATTGATTAAATGTTTGGTCACTGGTGGTTGAACTCAATCCAGCCTTTCTCCTTTCTCTCAGGTTGAGTGAGTCAGAAGTTTAGAAAGTTCCAAACTTCTAACAAAGGCTTGATCTTTCTGGAGACTTAGCTTCTAGATGAGCACTGTGCCAGAAACCAGAAGAAAAGACCAAATATGTTTTTATGATACCACAATTATAAAAATTAATTTTACCTGCTTTTTAAATTTTTAATGTGATTGCTAGATAACTTAAAATTCCATATGTGTATAACATTTTACATGTATTTGATGGCACTGCCCTAGATCTTCCAAAGATTTTTTTTTTCAGGCACATGTCCTGTTAATTTCTGTGGTTTTATTCCTTGCAAGTGGTAGCTATCTTAGAAAAAAGGAAAAACATTCATTTTCTCTAAAATTGAACATTCTTTTTGAAAGCTTCTTTAAAACCAAAATCTTGAAAAACATTCATTTCCATTTTGAAAATATAGTTTCTTGTAATATTACACTAATCATATTACATTGCCTAAAAATAGATGGATTCAAGGTAAAAAGTTAAAATATACATTCAACAGCTATGTGAGTTCTGAAACCTCCTGACGGACTAAAAAAAATTACATAAATTAGTACTGATAATTACTCTCCAAAGGGCAATGTCAGAATGATAGATGGATAATTCTGAGTATTGAATGTTCTCTGTCAAGCATAGAAGAATGAATTAGATCAATACACCCAGAATGATTTTTGATGTACCTAATGTTTTCATCAATATTTTTCTCTAAGCTTTTCCTTCTCTCTTGTTTTCCTTTTTGTGACAATCATTCAAATAAATAACTCTCCATATTTGCTGATTGTTAAAGTAATTTCAGAATAATCTTCATCAAAAGGGAATGAAAAAGTAATAACATCATAAATTAGCATCATATTTAAACTACAATCATTATCCACAGTCATTTTTTCTTTCTATTCAACTGATCTTTGCTTTTTAAGCAAAGTACAAATAAAATATTGACCATATCAAGTATGCCTTAACCCTTGCTTTTCGTATAGTTATTAGTGAATACTTTCAGTCAATATTTCCTGAGTATTGCTCAACTTTTTATGGAAGACAAATGATGATCGTTTACTTCTAAACAACATTATGATACCAATTAATTTATAACAACTAAAGTATGGATTACAGATCTCCTTCTGGTTGGGAGAGGATAGGTCAGCATAAGTGACTGCAAAGAAAGTGAGAATTGACTCCTCTTCCTAATGGCTACAGGATAAATTTCAGTTTCTTAAACTGAGAAATACAATCCAGAAGTTAAGCCCAACATGCAACATATTAAAGAGGCAATAATTTAGTTCAAGAGTTATAATGACAAACATGAGTTATTTATCTAGATGAAAAACCAATTCCAGATAAATAATCCACCAGAAAATCAACAAGAAGAAAGATTGGCAACTTTCCATAACATATCTTTGAGTTGGTAATGGGTTTCAGAATTCTCTGTATTACATGGTTTTATGAGGGGTGGGGGTTGATATAATGTGACATACTGAATAGGTGGTTAAGGAAACTTAAGTGATATAGACAGTCTTTTACTAACAGCAGACCAGAGATACAAGGGTGAAGAAAGCAAAGAAGAAAGAGGTTCACAGAGTACTAGAAGGACTGAGTACAATAGACTGAATGTTTGTGTTCCTCCAAAATGCCTGTGTTAAAGTCTTAACTCTGAAGGTGGTGCTATTAGGAGGTGGGTCCTTTGGTGAGTAATTAGGTTATAAGGGCAGAGCTTTTTTGAATGGGATTTTAGTGCCCTTATGAAAGACACACCATACAGTTGCCTTGCCCCAGTCACCATGAGAGGATTCAGCAAGAAATGGCCCTCTGCAACTCAGAAGAGAGCCTTTCTTAGAATTAAACCATAATGGCTCTCTCATCTGAGACTTCCAGCTTCCAGAACTGTGAGAAATAAATTCTCAGTGTTTATATGCCACCCAGTCTATGGTAATTTGTTATAGCAGCCTGACTGGACTAAGACATGAGAGAAATTATTAGCAAGTGCATAGGGGAAGAAAAAAATAATTTAAAATATTTAAGGGCGTATGAGAAAATTGTCTCTATTAATACTATAGTTTTTCCATAGTTCTTTAACAAATACCAATTTATTGATTCAAATCATGTTTATTGAGCATGTATTATTGAGTCTTAACTCCCTACTGTTCTCACTGTTAGGAAAAAAAATAATTGGGAGGTAATTCTTCTCTGAAAATAATTATTTTTTTTCCCAAAAAAAATAATTGGGAGGTAATTCTTCTAAAATTGAAAATTCTCTGGGAACATACAGTCTTATTGACTTACATTCAAAGAAATCTCTATATGTGCTCAGTTGTTAATTGCTCACTTCCCTTGAGTAATTACTTGTTTCAGTGTCCTTATGTGGTTGATTTAATGTCATGAAGTATTTGCTTGCCTACAGATGCTTTAAAAAATGCACACAGTTGCACCAAATGAGGCCATGTCTCAGGACACTAATATGACAGTCCTTGTACACTTCTGACTTTGGTGCTTGATTGTTTTCACCCAACTCATTGATTTTAAGTTGACAACAACAATATTTAAGTTTATTTTTTGCAAATTGTGAAAATTTGTTTAGCTTGGCAATGAGCCAAACATGTGAGGGTACGTTGCCTATTTCTCGGGTTATTTCTTCCTTCCTTCCTTCTTTTCTTCTGTTCTCATTTTTATTTTTAAAGTCTTATTCCATTCATTCTGTTAGTAAAATCAGTGTAGCTCTGTAATGATAAAAGGAGTCCCAGAAATGGCTTAAGTTAACAAGCAGATGTAGTTCATTGACTGGAAGATATAGTTCCTTTAGAAAATGACAAATATGTTTCCAAATTGGAGTGGTTTTTTACATAAAGTGCTAGATTTCAAAGATCAGTATCATTAGAAAGACTTTTTAAAATTTTTCTTCTGAAATTAGATTATCATTAATGTTATCCAGAACTTCAGATATATAGTACTCTGCTAAATTTCTCTCTTTCTCTCTCTCTCTCTCTCTGTGTCTCTCTCACAAACACATGCATGCACACCCACAGACACACACAACCATACACACCCATACATACAGAGAAACCCTTCAGGAAATTCTATTTCATTCTTTAAGTACCGAAAAACTAAATGATTTAAGAACTCACTTTTTGAAAGTGTATTTTTCCTTTGGGCATCTGTGATGATGGAAAACATTTTCAAGATGATTTTTTTTAGATTAAAGTCTAAGATTGTTGACAAAATGTGGGAGATTTTAAAGTCATTTTCAGAAGTATTAGGCTCAACTCTTTATATAAAATTGCTGTATGTATAAATTTATTTGACTATTTGAAAGAGCATTTTCTTTGAATATTGTATGCTACTCTAGAGAAATAGAAACACTCTTTTGCTAGATTTGATCTTTTGGAGAATATTCTCTATGGCCCAATTGATTTCTCAAGATCTTTTCTTTTTTAGAAGAATATGTCAACTCTCAAGTGTCCAGTAGTTCTTTTTGTCTGATGTGGCCTCTTTAAAAGCTGCAAGCATGTCTGGGTTATCAGATCTCCTTTAAAATGTGCCATTCGTCTGTTCAATTTAATGCTTGCTCAGAAGGGAGTTGCTGTATCAACTAAGGGCTATACCACACTGCAGCTTGGAAAATGAGAAATGAAAGAAAGGCAAGCCCAAACTAAGTATACTATTAACTCTGCCTAAGACTGTGATACATCAATAGAGCATTAGATCTAATCGTGTTTTATGCAGTTAGTCAACCACAGAAAAGAATAATCAGAGATATTTATTCAGAAAGAAACATTGTTCAGTCTTTTAAACATCTGCTATTCCTTTCTCCCTTGAAAATGATGTGTAGTGATTAGTTTTCATCTGAACAGGCATTTTCTCCTTCTTAAAAATTAAAACATGCTCTATTTTGAAGAGCAGAAATCAAGAAGAAAGATACAGCTTCTGTCTGTACACTGCTGACAGGGTGCTTATTAAACAATATAAATAGACTAAGGCAATTATTACTGGCAGATAATATTTTTGTGTTTTTTATATACATATATTGACTGAGGAGGAATTAAAATGTGATCCCTTTTCAATGTTCTATTGAAGGAACCTACTTTGTACTCATTAATACATAGTTGGTTCTCAGGGAAATAAAGCTTGATTTTAATTTACAGTCAGCTTAGCAATCTACTATTGGTGTTCTGTTTGTATTAAAAAGTTATTCAACTTCCTTAAAAGGCGAGTAACCCAAATTAAGAATTTTTTGAAAGGAAAGGAAAGAAAAGATGAAGGAAGGAAAGAAAAAAGGAAGGAAGGAAGAAAAACGAAGAAAGAAACCTAAAGCGTAATTTATGCTGGAAAATAGTAAGTAATAGTAGATTGATCATAGGAGCAGCCTCCCAAGTCTGGGTGATTGCTTTGCTGTTTGGGGAAGACAATCTGTGATGTCATTTCTTTTGGACCACATTCTATTATAGTAGGAACCTGAAGGAATAACACTGATGTCCACAGATTGTCATAAAGATTGTGTATGTATGTGTGTGTGTGTTTGTGTGTGTATGTGTGTATATCTAAGGATATATTTTTATAGTTCTCAGAGATAATCAATGGATATAATGTTTTCCACTTTAAGCTTTAAGTCATCTTTTAACACAATTAACAGTTACTACCTCTATGCAAATAAATTTTTACAAACTAATATAATACTTTGAAACTGACAGTCTTAGAACACAATTGCAACCCCTACTTTCCTATTTCAAATGATAGAAATTATAGAAACACTATAGAAAACTGTTTAATACATAGTTGATTTTTTATCATCGTCTTTAATATATAGTTGATTTCTCATCACCATCTTTAAATTCATTGTTTCCCATGGTCTTCATAATCCTGACAGATGCTAAAAGCATGTGATATAATAGAACACCAATTTTGTTTAAAAACAAATGCAGAAACTAAACTCTTCCAATGCTGGGCACTATATAATAGTTTCTGAAAACCAGAGATGAATTTTTCATAAAAACAAACGTTAACATATTTAAGAACACATTTTCATGATTTCAATTCATTTCAACATGGTGGATGTGTGTTTATAACAAAGCTATAACATGTTAAATGAATATATAAAAAACAGTCAGGAAAAGATTAATAGATATTAATTTTTTAATACTGTTTAACTTACTATGATTTTTCAGGGTTATGTTTAACCTCCATTTCCTGCTTAATATTATCATAATCACATTTTCCCAAATTCTTTGTGTGTTTAAACATTGTATATACTATTTTTATTATTATATCAAAGAGAAATTATTGAGATAAAATAAGTCTTGAGATTAAAATTTAAATATTTTGATTTAAAAAACCACCATGTAACCAAAACTCCTATCAAGATATAGAAAAAAACTTCAATCACCCCAAAGAGTTTCCTTTTGCCCTCTTTCAATCAATCCCCATCATCTATAATCATTGTTCATATTTGTAGCATCATAAAATTATTTTGTCTTTCCTTAAACTTTATTTAAATTGGAAACAAACAGTATAGGTTTTTTTAGGGTATGAGAAGGAAGATTGAAACTGACTTCCTTTCCTGGGACAGTTTTGCTGATCATGACTGGCGTCAAGAATACTTTTACAAGTTGGCTGATGTAAGCTGGTTTTGGCTATGGTGACTTAGTTGGGGTGACTCTTATGCAAATATCTATTATCCTTATTCTGGAGCCACTGCGATAGAAGCTTATGTGCTTCTTACATCAAGAGCATAAAAAACCAAAAGGGAAACCATAAAAGTCGTCTTAATAACATAAATTGAAACTGGCACATTGCCTTTTTGGACTTCCTTTGTTGGCTCAAATAGGTCAAAGTTGATATTATGGTTTGAATATTTACTCCCTCCAGAACCCATGTTTAAATTAAATTGCCACTGTAATTGTATTTGCAGGTGGGTCTATTTAGAGATGATTAAGCAACAAAGATTCTGTCCCCACGGTTGTGTTTAGTATCTTTCAAAAAGGGCTTTTGGGCGTGGGTTCTCTCTTGCCTTTCCACCTTGACACATGAGATGACACCACGAAAAGGCCATCAGAAGATGCCTACCCTTCAGTGTTAAATGTGACAGCCTCCAGCACTGCAAGAAATAAATTTCTATTCATTATATATTACCATGTCTCAGGTATTCTGTTACAGCAGCACAAAATGGACTACAACAATTGAGGACTCAAATTTAAAGAGCGGGAAATATATGTCACACCCACACTAGGAAAAACTACAGTCACATAGAAAAAGATACAAGCAGCAAACAAAATATAAAAAACAAGTTAATTACTTCTAAGATACAATGGGAGTACAAGCATTGGCTAAATACTCCCATTCTAAGAGGAAGAAATCAGCCAAACAAACCCCATGCAAGTCCAAACACAGCAGGGCAGTCATTAAATCTTAAAGCTCCAAAATAATCTCCTTTGACTACATGTCTCACATCCAAGCAACACTGATGCAATAGGTGGGCTCTCACAGCCTTGGGCAACTCCACCCCTGTGGCTCCAGAGGGTGCAGCCCGTAGGCTGCTGTCACCGGGGGCATTGAATGCCGTATCTTTTCCATGCACATGGTGCAAGTTGTTGGTGGATCTACTCTTCTACATAATCCATTATAAACTGAAATTATCATAAGTAAAAAAATGCGTTTAATACATGTAACCTAATGAATATCATAGTTTAGCGTGGCCTACCTTAAACATTCTCAGAAAACTTACATTAATATAAGTAAGTTGGGCAAATTCATCTCACCCAAAGCCTATTTTAAAATAAAATGTTGAATATCTCATGTAACTAACTGAATGGAATGCTGCATTGAGAGTGAAACACAAAATCGTTACATGGGAAATTAAAATACAGTTTCTAATGAATGCTTATTGCTTTTGCACCATGATAAAGTTGAAAAATTATAAGTTGAGTCATCATAATTTGGATACTAGCTTGCTCTGTCTCTGTGTGTATACACATAGAGAGAGGATACTCTGGTACTTTCAAAGAAAGGAATTGGTATGTTAAAAAGATAAAAAAGAACCACCTGCCATATTTTAAAAACTTCAAAATTTGACATTAGAAAATAATTGTAGCATGCAAACATCTGTTTGTGTTAAAAGAGGCTGGAAAAATTTCAATGCGCATGTTATTATCTCCTAATAGGAATGGAGTCAATACTAGTCCATGGGCTGACTGTATCTCATCTGATGGAAAAGATAGTAGAGGATATTGATTAGAAGTAGAGCTTGAGGGAGTGACATGCACAGTGTAATGGATTAAGTTTAATGACAAAACTTACTACTAGTCAATAGAAGGCTTAACCTTATAGCCACATTAGTTAGGCATTATTGTCCAAAACAATTTAAAGTAGATTAAATGATTTATTGAATAAACATAAATATCTGGAAGAAGATAAACATTAGCTTCCTTCTGATGCAGAATTATTTTCAGAATCCTGAACACATTTCTGCATTTTTAGGTTTCATGCAGCATAAGGTAAAATCAATTAATTAAATCATATTTTAAAGTGTACCTAAATTTTAATTTTAGGATAATATATATTACAAACTGCATGTTCATTTGAAAAGTATTATTTTAAAATTTGTCCCACAAGGAGTTTATGGCATATTTTCTTGAAAAGCCAGACATTTGATTAAAATATTTCAAAAAAGTATTTTGAATATTGAGGCACAAAAAGAAAATGGTATCAAGTAAGGTTATTGTTCCTCTATAAACATATTAGGTACAAATAATTCAAGCAAAGATTTTTTTAGATTTAGAATGTCTCAAGTTTTTTTTTTTAATTGATAAAGTTTATGTTTTTCTCCAAATGTAGATAAAAGCAGGAAGATGTGTAGATAAAAGCAAGAAACATAACAAATGCATTTAAATTTTAAATGAATTATTGCACAACTATCATGAACTTAATCTTATTTATACTAATATGTTATACCTTTGTAGAAAACAAAATTTACATTAATTCAAAGTTCAGCTTTACATTAGCCTCAAGTTGGGCAAAATCATCTAACAAAAAGCCTGTTTATGATAAAATGTTGAATATCTAATTTAATCTTTGAATACTATATTGAAAGAGAAGGTAATCTTTGAATACTATATTGAAAGAGAAGGTAATCTTTGAATACTATATTGAAAGGTTATAAGAGTATTCAAAATGCATTTCCTACCAAAATCATGTTGCTTCAGTAGAGTTCAGCTTTCAAGATCAACTTCTTATTTCCACTTATTTAAAAATTTTGACCCTTCCCTAAGCTTTAGAGTAAGAACATTATTAGCCTTATTTCTCAATTTGAAAAATTGAGAGAAATTGACCTCAATTTGTAGAAGAGAGACTCATGTTCTAGAAAGAATTGCACACATTTTACTCTATTTCTGTGAAATCTAATTTTCTCTTCTAAAAAGATTTGTTGATGTTAATTTTTATTAAATAAAATTTGAATGTAGAAAAATGCCTAGAACTTAACTGTAAAATATATTAACTATTGACAAATGTATATACTATAGTAAGCAATACCCAATTTATGGTATAAATTTCTTCACTGTAGAAATTTCCTACATGGTGTTTTCTAGTTTTGTTCCTACTCCTGACTTAGGCCACCTCTTTTATGATTTCTATCAGAGATTGATTTAGTCAGTCTTTGAATCTCATCAAATGGGATCATACAGAATGTACTCTTTTGTACCTGGTCAATTTCCTTCAACATAATGTTTTTGATAGTGAGCCATACTGTTGATGGAGCAATCGTTTATTTTGTTTTCACTGAGTTGTTTCCAATTGTACAATTAAACCAAAATTTGTTGAACAAATCTGCTGATGAACTTTTGAATTTTTCCACTATTGTCTATAAAAAATAAACATGTTATTAATATGCTTATGCAATCATTTATGAACATAAGATTTAATTGTTTGGGAGTAAAATTACTGTGTCATAATGTAGGCGTAAGTTTTACTTTTAAAGAAATTGAAAAACTCTTTTCAAAATGGCTGGACTATTTAACATTTCTACAAGAAATATTTAAGAGACTCATTGTTTAACATCTGTGCTAACAACTGATATTGTTAGACTCCTAAATTTTCACCATTCTACTGGGTGTGTAACGGTATCTCATAATGGTTTTAATTTGCAGTTTTGTGATAAAAAATGATGTTGCATTTTTTTATTTGTTTTGCTTTTGCTGTTATTCTCTGCCTTTTATTTGTCTCCTTTGCAAATGTTTATTAGATTATTTTATCCACTTTTTACTGGGTTTCTATGTATATTTATTATTGAATTAAATTCTTCATGGATTTTGGATATGTCTTTTTTTTAGATGTATATCTTGTGAATAACTTCTAGTCTGTGACTTACCAATTCGGGTTTTCAATAAGGAGAAATTTTAAGTCTAGCAAAGTTAAGTTTAGCAATTTTCCTTTGTTGCCGATTGCATTCAGTTTGCTCTCTAAAAAAAATATATGGAGAAAAATGTGACATTTATGCATCAGGATGTTGAAGGTATTCTGCTAAAGTTTATTCTAGAATGGTGACATATTTTACTTTTTCATTTAATTCTACAATCTAACTTAATTTCATCATTATATGTATGTGTATGTATAGATGTTTCTTGACATGCAATGGAGGTCACATCTTGATAAAGCCATTGTAAGGTGAAAAACTGTAAGTTGAACTATTGTAAGTCAGAAACTGTCTGCATATACGTACGTAAAATTTTTATTATATTTAATGCATATACACACTGATGCTTACATAGATACATATATATATACACATGCATATGTAGAATTATTACAAATATTTGTAATTGTTTCATTAGTATTTGTTCAGAAGATTTTTCTTCTCATTAAATTAAATTTACTGAAGAATGACTTTATCATGTTAGGTTTTATTGCTATACCCCTTTTATCCTTTTTTTTATTTGTACATTGCCTATGTAAATATTTTAAGTTACTTTCTTCAAGAATGTTTTATAAATTTAAGTGTACAGATTTATTGCATCTTCTTATTAAAGTTTTTCTAAGAATGTATTTCATCTTTCTGGTTCTTCTCTTTTTTAAAATGTGTTTATTGCCAGCGTATGGTAAATATTTGAGTTTTTAGAAATGTTTGGTTTTTTGTCAGGACCTCACTAAATTCACTTATTAATTCTACTTTTGTTTTGTTTATGTCAATTTTATCCAATAATTCTTTTCTCACCATCTGTCAGTTATAAAGTTCTATTGCTTTACCTTCTAAACATGATTCAACCAACCTGGGCAATATGGGGAAACCCATCTCTACAAAAACAGTATGAAAAAATTAGCTGGGCAAGGTGTGAGCCGGTAGTCCCAGCTACTTGGGAGGCTGAAGTGGGAGGATAACCTGAGCCCAGGAGGTTAAGGCTGCAGTGAGCCATGACTGGACAACTGCATTCCAGCCTGGGTGATAGAGTGAGACCTTGTTTCAAAAATTAAATTAAATTAAACTAAAAGTAAAAAAAACCACACACACATTTCAAGTGGATCTATTTATTTCTAACTTCAACTTCATGACCTTCACAGCCTTCTATATCCCTAAAATCTCTCCCCATCCCCAGATTTACTGCAGCATAATTAACAAATAGAAACGGCATATGTTTAAGTTATTAAACATGATGTTTTAAGGTACATGTACAGTGTGAGGTTATTATCACAATCAAGCTAATTAACATATTTATCACCTCACAAAGTCATCAGTTGTGTGTGTGTGTGTGTGTGTGTGTGTGTGTACATGTAGTGAGAATACTTAATGTCTTTTTCCTTATGGAATTTGAGGCATGTAATACTATATTATTAACTATCGTAGTCATGCTATACATTAGCTCTCCGCAACTTATTCATCCTAAATAACTGAAATGTTGTACCCTTTCATTAACAGCTCCCTGTTTTCACCACCCTATAGCCTCTGGCAACCACCACTCTACTTTCTGTTTCTGTGAGTTCAACGTTTTCTAGATTCCACATATTAGTGAGATCATGCAGTATTTGTGTTTCTGTATCAGATTTCATTTAGCCTAACAGGCTACAGGTTCATACAGGTTCATGCAGAGAGTTGCAAATGGCAGGCTTTTCTTTTTTAGTCTGAAACATAATCCTTTCTCTCTCTCTCTCTCTCTGTGTCTGTGTGTGAGTGTGTGTGTGTGTGTGTGACATTTTCTTTATTCGTTCATCTGCCAACAAATGTTTTTATATCTTCGCTATTGTGAATAATGCAGTAGTGAACATGGGATTGCAAATATCTTGTCAAGATAATGATTTCATTTCCTTTAGGTATATATCTAGATGTAGGATTATATAATAGTTATATTTTTAACGTTTAAGAACCTGCCTACTGTTTTCCATAATGGTTGTACCAATTTACATTTCCATCAACAGTGTAGTCATTAAGGGCTGAGAGGTGGAGTGAGTGAATAAGTATTTCTGTGACTTTCAAAATGTTCAGCATCCTGATCTTGAGATGCAAGACCTTGAGTTATAATATCTTGTGTATCACACATACATAAATGCAAATATATAAATATTAAACACTTTGATTTCTTTATTTGGCTTTAAATATACTACCATCAATTAAAAAATTATTTAAAATAATTTAAAATAAAATACATTAAATGACTACTAAGAGTATTCTTATGTCAAGAATTTAGAAAAACATTACTAATAATACTCCCTATTATTGCTGATATAATAAAAATTGGTCCAGGTACTAAGGAAAGAAAAGCCCACAAAATCTGGCAGTGGAAGAGATGTACTAGCCCTCAGTCTTAGCAATTCCAGATTAATTGTAGAAAAATTCTAGTTTAATCCTCTAGGATACATATATAATACTTTCTAAACCAGCATTACTTGTGACAGCTCAGTTCTAGATATAATGTAGAATTTTATGAACTGAGAATCCACATAAATTATGGCATTTTCACATAATATAATATCATACTGCTGTGAAAGCTAATGTAGTCTCCAAGTATAAAAATTACAATTATGGTTTTGAGAAAAATAAAGTTGCCAAAGAATTTCCATAGTCTTACATTTGCAAAACTTAAAAAATAAAATCATATTATATCATTATAAAACATGTAAGTATTCATGAAATTAAAATTATGCAATTCTTCAACTAGAAATAAGTAATCAGGAAGTTTCAACTATATTGTTGGTATTTCATTTATTTTAAAGTGGAGTGGATATATAATAAAAATATTAATTTATAAATATATCTTCATATATATAAATATTTTAGAAATGATAATTTGGACAATACATATTAAAGGTAATTTTAAAATAAATTACATCAGCAGAAAGCATACATTTTATAGAAAGGCTATGATATGAGTTGGCTCTGTGTCCCCACCCAAATTTCATATTGTAGCTTCCATAATTCTCACATGCAGTAGAAGGAACCCAGTGGGAAATAACTGAATCATCTGGAGGGTCTTTTCTGTGCTGCTCTCATAATAGTGAATAAATCTCACAAGATCTGATTGTTTTAGAAAAGGGAGTTTCCCTACATGAGCTCTCTTTCTTTGCCTGCCATCATCTGTGTAAGATGTGACTTGCTCCTCCTTGCCTTCCACCATGATTGTGAGTCCCCCCAGCCATGTGGAACTTTAAGTCAATTAAACCTATTTTTCTTCCCTGTCTCATATATGTCTTTATCAGCAACATGAAAATGAACTAATACATTATATTGGTACTAGTAGAGTCAGGCTTTGCTGAAAAGATACCCAAAAATGTGGAAATGACTATGAGACTAGGTAACAGGCAGAGGTTAGGACAGTTTGGAGGATTCTGAAGAAGACAGGAAAATTTGGGAAAGTTTGAAACTTCCAAGAGACTTGTTGAATGGCTTTGACCAAAATGCTGATAATGATATAGACAAAAAAATCTAGGCTGAGGTGGTCTCAGATGGAGATAAGGAACTTGTTGGGAACTAGAGAAAAGGTGATTCTTGTTATGTTTTAGCAAGGAGACTGGCAGTATTTTGCCCTTTCTCTAGAGATTTCTGGAACTTTGAACTTGAGGGAGATAATTTAGGGTATCTGGAAATTTCTAAGCAGCAAAGCATTCAAGATGTGACTTGGGTGCTGTAAAAGACTTTCAGTTTTAAAAGGAAAATAGAGCATAAAAGTTAGAACATTTACGGCCTGATAATGCAATAGAAAAGAAAACCCCATTTTCTGAGTAAAAATTTAACCTGGCTGCAGAAATTTGCATAAGTAATGAGGAACCAAATGTTAACCACCAAGAAAATGGGGAAAATGTCTCCAGAGCATGTCAGAGGTCTTCATGGCAGCGCTTCCCATTATAGGCCCAGAGGCTTAAGAAGAAAAAATAGTTCTGTAGGTCAGGGTCACAGTCACCATGTTGTGTGCAGTCTTGAGTCTTGGTGCCCTATGTCCCAGCTGCTTTAGCCATTACCAAAAGGAGCCAAAGAACAGCTCAAACTGTGTTTCAGAGGGTGCAAGTCTTAAGCCTTGGTAGCTTCCACATGATATGGAGCCTGGGGACACACAAAAGTCAAGAATTGAGGTTTGGGAACCTTCTCCTAGATTTCAGAGGATGTATAGAAATGCCTGGATGTCCAGGCAGAAGTTCACTGCAGGGGCAGGACTCTCATGGAGAACCTCTGTTAGGGCAGTGCAGAAAGAAAATGTTGGTTTGGATCCCCCACACAGAGTCCCTACTGGGGCACCACCTAGTGGAGCTGTGAAAAGAGGGCCACTGTCCTACAAACCCCAAAATGGTAGATCCACCAACAGCTTGCACTATGCATGCTCCTGGAAAAGCCGCAGACGCTAAATGCCCCACCGGATTCTGAACTTGCTTAGAGCCTGTACCTTCTTTGCTTTGGCCAATTTCTCCCATTTGGAATGGCTGAATTTACCAATTGCCCATTGTACCGACGAAGTAACTAACTTGCTTTTGTTTGTATAGGTTCATAGACAGAAGGGACTTTTCTTGTCTCACATAGGACTTTGGACTCTGGACTTTTCAGTTAATGCCGAAATGAGTTAAGACTTTGGGAGACTGTTGGAAATGCATGATTGGTTTTGAAATGTGAAAATGTGATATTTGGGAGGGGCCAGTGGCGGAGTGATATGGTTTGGCTTTGTATCACCACCCAAATCTTATCTTGTAGCTCCTATAATTCCAACATGGTGGGAGAGACCCAGTGGGAGATAATTGAATGATGGTGATGAGTCTTTCTCCTACTGTTCGTGTGATAGTGATAAGTCCCAAGAGATCTGATTGTTTTAAAAATGGAAGTTTTCCTGCATAAGCTCTCTCTCTTTTTGCCTGCAACCATCCATCTAAGATGTGACTTGCTCCTCCTTCCCTTCTGCCATGATTGTGAAGCCTCCCCAGCCATGTGGAACGTAAATCCATTAAATCTCTTTTTCTTCTCAGTCTCATGTATGTCAGGTATGTCTTTTTCTCTCTCTCTTTTTTTGTTTTTTTGAGACGGAGTCTTGCTCTGTTGCTGAGGTTGGAGTACCGTGGTGCAATCTTGGCTCACTGAAACCTCCACCTCCCAGGTTCAAGCAATTCTCCTGCCTCAGCCTTCAGAGTAGCTGTGATTACAGGTGCCCGCCATCACACCTGGCTAATTTTTGTATTTTCAGTAGAGATGGGGTTTCACCATGTTGGCCAGGCTGGTCTTGAACTCCTGGCCTCAGGTGATCCACATGCTTTGGCTTCCCAAAGTGCTGGGATTACAAGCGTGAGCCACCACACCTGGCCTCAAGTATGTCTTTATCAGCAGTGTGAAGACTAACTAATACAGGCTACAATCAACAATCATTGTAAGAAAATGTTAAAAATGATAATAAATGATTGTATGTATCTGAGAAAATATTGTGTCAGAAAAAAACTGTCATAATCATTAGCATTTAGTTGACAGAGAATATGTTTCATAGTCATGTAACTGGCATATAAATAAAACAGTTGTATTTATATACTGCAGTATGGTTTTATACTGGCACATTTTCTCTTCCCAAATACCGCCAAAATGACTGAAGAAAGTAAGAGTGATGTTGATCTAATTATCCCATTAAATGCATATCATGTGTGAAGGGGAGCAGAATATTCATTTTCTAGTCATTAATCCTGATCAACTGAGAAAAGTATAGAATAAAAAAAAGTCTTCCATTTTCTTTGCTACATGAAATTGATAGGCTATATATGTGGAGAAGCATAAGCTTTTTGGGGATTTCTATTCAGTGACTGTCCAGTTTCTTTATAGGACCAAGAAATAAAGTCAATTAAAGGCAAACACTTGTTATAGGATGGAAAAATTGAGAAGATTCTTTTGAGAAACTGAGATGCTGAATAAAAATGTCAAAATATACACCATAATCTACAGAATAAAATGTTGTTATGTGTTGCATACAATAACTTAGTACATTAATGGAAAACATTCTTGTTTCTGAAACATACATGGGTTTTTATCTGTGTGTTCATGTCTGAAAATCTAAGGTGTCATCTTATTAAGCCGTTTTCTCAATTCCTAGCTGCCTCCCTCTTTTTTTTCTTTTTCTTTCTGTATCCCAAGATTTCAGTGTGCCTTAGTTTTCATCGTACTTATTTCCATCTGGTTGTTGTTGAAGCTTCTTAACCAAATTGATCTTGGGGTATAAAACATATTCACCCCCATATTTTTCTTCCTTCTAAAATTTGAAGTAAACATCCACAGTTTTTGTTATTTAATAAGAAAAGCTTATCATTATAGGAATATTGCCAATGAAAAGGAAGCATAAAAATTTTAGAAATACTAAAACATCTTTATAACTGTTTATCACTAGCTTATTTACCTAACTCTCTTCTTATGAGGGCCTGGAAGCCTCTCCCAGCAGATTATAAAAACTAAGCTAAAAATTAAAATTTGCTTCACTGGCTTCAATTTCCATTTTCTTTTTCTGCGGAATATATAAATGTATTAATATGTACTAGAGGTCAAACATAGTGCTAAGTATCAACTAACTACCCACTATATTAGGTCAGGGTCAAGGAAGAGGAAACAGAGAGAGATATTATTTTTAAAACATTATTGTACTTAGAACATCACTAGACATTTTTTTAAAAGTCTTCTTTCATCTTAGTCTTCACTTACAAGTGCTTTTACCTAATATAGAATCCTTGAACATTCTCTATTTCTAGTTTGAAAGAAACCTCTAGTTTATTTTAACATCTAACTTACTGACACATCTAGAGACAAGTGGATACAGATTATTTTATCTCTGCTAAAAAATAAATGATTGAGATGAAATGGGAAACGTGTAATCTGTTTCACTATGGAATTGTTTATATGAAAGTTATGGCTCTATTTTGTCAAATTTATCTAATAGAAAACATAAAGGGTATTACCTATAATAAAGTAAACACTTTTCATGAATAACTAAAGATTTCTACCAAAATAGACAAATTTATAACCATGTAACAAAACTTTAATTTTCTAACTACTGTAATACTTATTTTCAATAGTTAAATTGGTTTTACCATTTTTGTCAGTGCATAAAAATCAAGAAATATTCTTATTAAAAGATTATGAATATTTTATCAAACATTTTTATCTAAAGTATAGGTTAAGATTAGAATATACCTTGATTATTGAAAACCAGTAGATCATATAATGATTAAAGCATATAAAACCTTTAACAGTTTCTATAAAGTAAATTGTGAAACAAAAAAATGCATTGTTAAAAACAGAATGGAAATAGCTGTTTAAAATATTGTTTACTGATATTCTATTTCTTGAAAACGTAGACAACTTGGAGGCCTAAAAGAGATACCATGGCAGACGAGTCACTAGTTTATAATTTGCCAGAATTATATAAACTAGTTTGTAATTTGAGCAGAAACAGAGATGAACATGGGTTTGAGTTAATCTTTCTTTCTCCCGGGGGCAGAGACCTATTGCAGAACTTTGCTGTTTCTGGGACCTACTCAAGACTAATTGCTCTTTGAGCCACTTGGTACATGGATTAGAATAGCACACCTGCACCAATATGCTGCCTGTCAAACCTAAAGAGGCCCACTAGGCACTGTGCCTCTCTCTTGGTTTGTGAAGCAATTGAATGCAACAACTTATCCTGCACCTCAGACAGAGTATCTCAAGTGAATCCCTTGAAATTTCACTGAAATAGATGGCCACTGAATTTTGGTCAGATTTATTTTCCACTCTTGGGCTCACATATTTCTTACTGATAAGTCTAGAGAAGTTGTTTCTTGTTTACTAGGTTCAGTCAAGCAACATACTGATCATCAATGTAATAGACCAGTGTGACGTCTTGTGAAAGGGAGAGACAAGTTCACTGTGAACTAAAATATAGCACAGGGCTGAAGAGTCAATATTCTCCTGAGGTATGAAAATAAAGGTGTACTGTGGTTTTGCAAACTGAATGTAAACATCTTCTAGTAGACTGTACTAACAGGTATAGAGGGAAAACCATGTATTATATCAGTAGCTGCATACCATATACCAGGGCACGTGTTAATTACTCAAGCAATGAGACCATATCTGGTTCAATAGATGTAATTGGCCTCACCACATGATTAAAGCTTATGATAATTCACTGTCATTCTCCAAGATCCATATGTTTTCTTCACAAGTCAAATGGGCACGTGGTGGGTATCAGAACCCCTGCATTCTTCAGGTATTTCATGGTGGTTATAATCTCCGTACTTCTCCCATGAACGCAATATTGATTTTGGTTTACTATTTCCCTAAGTGGAAGCAGTTTTAGTGGTTTCCATTTGGCCTTTCCCAACATAATAATCTCGCTCTACAGGTCAGAGAACCAATGTAGGAATTATGCTAGTTGCTGAGTGTGTATAATCCAATTATTTATTCTTGAATTTGGAAAATAACCATAGGATGGGGTTAGGATCCACTGGACCAATTATAAAATGCACCTCGGCTATACCTCCATTATTCAACTGATGTATAAGCCTCTATTCTGATATATCACAGTAATATTTCAGGTATCCTGGAATTAGTTCAGATCCAATGTTAAGTACTCATTACTTATTTTTCTCCCAATGCAAAATCACCCTGACACAAGGCTATATGTCCCTTTTGGAAAGATGGGAAAGATTAACGATATAAATTTTTGGCAGTATAGTGAAGTCCTTTCACAGGGGGACCTGGCCTCCCTTTCATTCAAGGAGTTCCGCGTCAGTAAATTGATTCCATTCTTGGAATTGATAGAGGTGCACTCTGTTTTTATGATTCAATTTAGACTTCTATTTCTTGACCTCGAACTCTTTCTTTAACTTATACAGATCAGGTAAGAATTTAGCACACTATCTATTCTACCTCTAGGGACACCAAGATCAATTAGTCAATGGCATAGCCATCTGTGAGTCAGGCTATTTGTAAGTACTTTCTTCACTCAGCTGTTCATTATGGTATCACTTTCCACCTTGACTTTGACAATTTAGTGCCACTACTTGGCCCCTGCCTGTCTGGAATACAATTATCCCCATTGCTTTTAGGTTTTCCAATTAAGTAACAACAGTCTTCACTCTATTTTCTGACCTATAAAAAAGGAGTGACCACAGAGCTCTTCCAGGATAATGGGACTCCCCTAACAAATTTACTTCTTATAGTCATGGAGAAATGTGTGTCTTCTGGAATCTCTGGCATAGGTGAGCAGATTTTGCATGATAAATTGACTCTGATATTCCAAACTTCCTAAGCCTTTGGATCCCTTTACAGTACATCAAGGTAGTTTAAATTTTCAATTTCAATTGCAGTTTCAATTTCAATTTCAATTTCAATTTCAATTGCATCTTTTGTTTCAACCAATAAACTAAACTGTTAGATCCTTTTCTAATTCCTCATACTGCAATATTAAATGAAGAATCTCTGCTTAGCAGGCCTGTATCAATAAATTTAGCCAGATACAACTTTATGTTCCTTTTACCGCTATCCCACACCCTTAATATTGATTTCTTACATCTTCCCAGGGCTTCTGTGTGTATAAATTGAACAAAATCATGTAGTTCTTTTGGAGTGTAGCATATCTACTTATGGAGTACACTTCAACCATAGCTTTCTGCTGGAAATTGAGTCTAGGTATAAGTGTAGCATAAAAGAGTGACGGAAGGAGGGCACTGGGGAGAATTAGCAGCATCTTGTAAGGAAATACCTGGGGAGGGGACATTACAGCTTCTTCAGTCAATGGAGGTTTAATCTCAAATGATGGTGAAAGGGACATTTCTAAAATTCAGTAAAATTTAAGACTACAATTCTCTTTTCTTCTTTATAATATTTCCAGATGACCCATTCAAATTTTGAGGATCCCATTTCTTCCTTAATCTTTGCTTTTAAGATCTTCACCATATTGGTTGAGACTCACCCACATTATCGAGGATCGTTTCACTTAAAGTGTACTGATCATCAATGTTAATCTCATCAGACAGCAACATTCAGACTGGTGTATCTAGACTGGTGTTTCACAGAAGTGGATACCATAGCCTAGGCAAGTTGACTTACTAAAATTAACCATCATAATGTATGAAATATTCAGAATGGGTGTCTGTTTTTATTTTTTCTTTTGGTGTATTTTTAATATTTAGGAAAATTTATAATTTTGCCTAGAAATTGCATGAATGATTTTTTGTTTGTAAAATATCCTTTTTCTTCGATTCTTAGACACCATGAACATGAAGTTGTATAGTTTTCCTTTCCCCTTTCTAAGATACCATCACCCACATTTAATAGATATCAATAACTTTCAAGCGTTTTTCATTGTTTCCTTAAATAGACTTGATTTTTTACTATTTGATTTGTTAGCTTTAAGTAATACCCTTTGACATCTAGCAATTACAATGAGGTAATCAGAAAACTAATTTTATTTTTTATCTTCTTATCAAAGCCATCTGTTCCCATTTTGTGTTAATGAATTATTTCCACATTGTCAGAGCATATACAATTTATAATCTATTCTGTCAACTTTACCCTTTCTTTTATTTATTTGTTAGATAGCAATTACTCCTTTCCACCTGGGGTTCATACTCTCATAATATTATCAAGGAAGCTTCCACAAACAATATTCACGAAGTTTCTTGTATGTTCATGTGTTTTGTTTTTAAACTTCAAGAGCACCTGCCTTGTCTGACTCTTTCTTTCCTAAATTATCATAGGAAATGATCATTTTTTTCTACACTCTCTTTTCTGGGTGGAATTTGGTTGTGGCTGTGACTATTTTACATTATAAAGTGATAACTATATAAGTTATTACACAAACTAGAAGGGGTCTAGGAGTGAAACATGTCAATATCATGGTTTAATAAATATACCTGGATTATGGGCATGGAATCTGACTGTCTTGCACCAACTGTGATAAATGGAGTTTTGTCCTGAAACCAGAGTGATATGCATTATTTTACATTGTCCCTAGAAAAGTTGATAACTACATGGGGAAATGAGACAGGACATGAGAGAAGTCCAAAAATGAGTAAAATAATTAAGAAGTCCTGCAGAGATTAGCTTTTACTCAATCCTTCAAATATACTCTAAAATAGAAAGTGTGGTCAAAACCTCAGAATTTTCCTGAATAGAGAAAAGGAGCTTGGAGTATTTAAGCCTCTACATACATCTTTTAATGTTTAAGAGCTGTTAACAGGAGAATAAAAGTTCTGAGACAATAGCTTTCCAATTGTATAGACAACTCTGATTCTTGCTACTTGTGCATAGTACATAGTACATAATGCTAGAGATGCAGGTGCTTACTATGGGGAATAGAATCACCTGGGGACTTTATGAAAACAAATGTTTAAGGAATCTGATAGGATACGAGTGACACACTAACAGCGTACTACAATGTAAGGTAGACTTACTAATATGCTTTGACCATGTCCCTACCCAAATCTCATCTTGAACTGTAGCTCCCATAATTCTCATGTGTTGTAGGAGGGACTCAGTGGTAGATAATTGAATCCCAGGATGGTTTCCCCTATCTTGTTCTCCTGGTAGTGAATAAGTCTCACAAAATCTGATGACTTTATAAGGGATTTTCCCTTTTGCTTGACTCTCATTCTCTCTTGTCTGCCACCATGTAAGACGTGCCTTAAGCCTTCCCCATGATTGTGAGGCCTCCCCAGCCACCTGGCAGTATGAATCCCTTAAACCTCTTCTTTTTTATGTAGCACCCAGTTTCAGCATGAAAATTGACTAATATACTTACTGTCAATTTCTAATCTTAAAATTGTGGCTAGTTACAATTTCTAAGGGGAAAAATTGTAAGAAAAGTGTTAGTTCCAGAAAAAAATACTCCATCACTGGTTAGTCCAAAGGCCTTAGTTGATATTTTTAATATTACTCCTCTTTCATCTATTCTTGTATACCTCTTGTATACAAGCATGTTCAGGGATGTTATAAGTTAAGTGTTCCTTTTTGTCTTTAAATATATTTACATTTACTCCAGGACAAAATTGCTTAAAAGACTATAATTTTTTTTTCATTGAATAACCATGGAAATAATGTAAAAAATACTTTCACACCAACCTTAATATTTAGATCTCCTTTTATTCTTCTCAGAAAAGTTTTGAGGATTTCAGTAAACAAAATGACCTGTTTCTGGATTTTTTATTCTATTTCATTATCTATGCATCCAGTTGTAAACCTAAGCCATACTGCCTCTATGACTGGTGCCTAAAAGGACTGTAGAGTGAGTCTTGAAAAACAAAGGTGCTCATCTGATTTTGTTCTTCTTCCTATTAATAATTTAGTATATAATATGTCCTTTGGATTTCTATATAACATTTAGAATTAGCTTAACAATTTCTACAAAGAAATCTGCTATGTTGCATTGAATATACAGATCAATTTGGAGAGAGTTAATATCACAACAAAATTAAATCTTCCAATCTATAATCACATTAGATGTAGCAATATATTAGGTTGATGCAAAAGTAATTGCAGTTTTTGCATTACTTTTAATGAGAAAACTGTAATTACTTTCACATCAACCTTAATATTTAGATCTTCTTTTATTTTTCTCAGAAAAGTCTTGAAGATTTCAGTAAACAGGTATGGCAAACATTATGCTGAGTTTATTCTTGTGTTCATGTTTTTAATATTATTACTAATTGTATGTGTTGTAACATATAAATTTTTATCCTTCTCATATTGCATTGGCAAGAATGTTCATGCAATATTGAATTTCAGTGGTTAGACTGGACATCTCTGCTTTATTGTAGAGCTTAGAAGGAAATAACTCTTTTTCTCATCCAGGGCCAGCTTCATGCACTGTATCTTGTACAGCCACACAAGATTTCATACTCAGAAGTGCCCCATCCTTGATTTAATGCTCTCTTTAAAAATTTTTTTTTTAAAGAAAGAGGAAGAGGTTTTAGAAAAAGAGAGAAAAGGAGAAAGAAAGAAACAGCAAAAGAAAGAAAAAAAGAATGAAAGACAAAGAAAGAAAAAGAGATTTTAGAAAAAGAGAGAAAAGGAGAAAGAAAGAAACAGCAAAAGAAAGAAAAAAGAATGAAAGAGAGAAAGAAAGAGGAAGAGAAAGAGGGAGAGAGAATGGGATTCTTGTTTTATTGCCCAGGCTATTTTACCTCTGTGTTTTATAAGTGCAATGTGATGAGACACTTGAGTACAAGTGTGAGCAGAGATGTCTATGATATAAATGTTCAGTTTCTTAGTGTGCTATTCACATACAGTATTTGCAATGCCTCGTAAGCACAGAATTCTGGTGGACCCATAATGCATGAGAGTTCAGCAGACTCTGAGTACAAGGTAAGCATTTTACATGTATAAATGAGTGAGCAGGGTTGACAACTCCAAGAGGCCACACTTTCCATCCAAAGCCAGAACTTAATTCAACAGTGAACAGGCTATGACTTTTCAATAAACACAAACAACCAAGGAAGCCTATTATATAATTTATTTTCTCTGTTACTTTACTGTATTAATAACTACCTATGATGAAAGTGACACAGAAGGAAAGGAAAAGGAAGAAGGACCAATAGTTCATTTTCCTTTTGTTCTTCATTACTTATTCTATTTTGTTGTTGTTTTTACTTTGTTCATCTTTTGATTTATTTGTTTTGTGTTTCATTTTATTTATATTGTTAACTAACTATAACTATTTTTATAGTTGTTTTAGCATTCACAATATGTATTCTTATGTTATTAGTTTATTTTAACATAATACTGTAGCATATAAACACACAATATAAGCAGTGTGTTATGTCCGAAAAACGGTTTCAGAAAATAAAAGGAAACTTCTACATTGGTAATCATTATTTGATTGTGTATATCCTAGTTTCCATCTGGTATCAGCTTCCTTGCTTAAAAACTGTAATATTTCATCAAATTAAATTTAGTGATAAATTCCTCTAACTTTTTCTGTTTGGAAAAGTTTCAGTTTTACTTTGATTTGTTATTGGTATTTTACTTTACCTAAAATTCTACATTGACGGTTATTTTTCCTTCCTACTTTAAAGATACTCTGTTGTCTACTGCCTGGCATGATTTCCTTCTTGTATTCTTTGTCTTTTATTTTTTGTTTCTTGTTTGTTTTTTGCTTGATTGTTTGTTTTGGAGAAAGAGTCTCACTCTCAATCAGGCTGAAGGGCAGTGTCATGAACACAGCTCACTTCTTGACCTGTCAGACTCAAGCCACCCTCCCACCTCAGCCTCAACATCCCGAGCAACCAGGACTACAGGCACACACCATGATGCCTGGCTAACATTTTTATTTTTTTGTAGAGACGGGGACTCACTATGTTGCCCAGGATGGTCTCAAACACCTAGGGTCAAGCAATCCTCCTGTCTGGGTGTCCCAAAGTGCTGCGATTACAGGCATGAGCCACCAAACACAGTCCTGGCATACTTTCTAATGACAAATCTGTGAACATAGTTATATTTGATTTTCTGTGCATTATTACTATTTGTTCATCCATGGCATGTGTGGTTTACATTGTGCAACAGATTGAAATGATAAAAGCCATTGTCTGTGAATTATACTTCTTTCTAGTACATGCTCTGCAATTTTCCAGCCAAACTCATTTTTCTGAACTTCTATCTCTATCTCCTCATATCAAGGAGATTGTCGCTGTGCTTTGGATATCTCTCTCTGCATCAAGAAAATCCCTTCAGACAGAAAGTCAGAGTAATCACAGAACTTACAACAATTCTCTCTCCTCTTAGAGATCATAGTTCTGTGCTGCTTATAGTAAAATATTGGACAATCTCTGAGTTCTACATTTTATCCTGTTTCCTAGTTTTTTAAGGCAAGCAGACAAGTTCATGTCTAGTTATTTTACCATAGATAGAGACTTTAAATTTTTACTTTAATACACTTACTACTGTGGCATTTTAGAGTTCCAGGTTTTTTTTTTTTTTTAATTTTTGGCTTCTCCTCTTTCCTCTTCTGCACCCTGCACTACTGTTTGTCTACTCTTTCACCGATGCATTGTTCCAGCTCAGCTCTGAACACATCTGTTCCTACTCTATATGATGCCATCTTTCTCTGGGAGCATATTTTATTAGATGATTTCTAAGTTCCCTTCTCTCCTTGTCTCTTTGTATCATAGCAATGCAACACTGCTTGTTACGGATTCAATTGTGTGCCATCAGTGAAATTCATATGTTGGAGGCATAATCGCCAGTAACTCAGAATGTGACCTTCTTTGGCTATAGGGTCTTACAGAGCTAATCAAGTTAAAATGAGATCATAAGATGTGCCCTGATTTAATCTGACTGGTGTCTTTATAAAAAGGGGGAAACCTGGAGAAACACACACACAGACACACACACTGAAACACACATATCGCCATGTGAAGAAGTACAGGGTGAAGATGGCCATCTAAAAGCCAAGAAATTAGCCTGAAACAGATGCTCCCTCAGAGCCCTCAGAAGAAATCAACACTGCTAAGACTTGATCTTAGACATCTAGCAACCAGAACAGTGAGCCAATGAATTTTCCTTGCTTAAACTATTCAGGTTGTGATACTGTGTTATGACAGTCTTAGTACACTAATATATATATCCTCGATATATTTTAGATGAGAAGCTGGAAAATTCAAAACTAAACCACCATCATTTTTCTTCCTAAACATATTACTACAAAATATATGAAAATTTTCACAACATAAAGCTTTACAGTGGATATAGGCCAACCCACACACATTCATGAGTGTGTACATGTGCACACACACTGAAAACTTTGGGCATTACCTTATAAATTTCAGAAGTTTCCCACTTTAATATTCAACTCTTTGACTAGTTTTCTCATGTGAATGTGCAACTAAATGTTATTGTATAAAAACACCCCATGCTGATTGCTCTCAATTTACATGTGTGATTGCTAATCTCAGAGCAGTTGGTCTTTATTATTACTTAGAAGTTAAACTACATGTTTCAATAAATTTTTCATTCCACTCGCCTACAAAGCTATTTCAAACTTCCTTCTTTGTCTACAAATATTCAGAAATACCACAATTATCTTTACAGCTAATGATACCACTTCCTATGTTGCTGAGAAAATTGGTTCAATCAAAAGAGAACTTCAGGATCCACCACATCTACTCAGCTGCCTGAAACCATGCCCAACTCCTTGCTTGCTTGTTCATACAGATAAGCTATGAGACTCCGAGCTAACAATTCATTTCCATTTTTGTGCACTACATCCCTTCACTTTACCTATGCAGAATTTGGCTTTGATACTTTGATCCTCTTTCTAACACATCTTCAAATTTTTCCTCTGTCCTGGATCTCACCATCAGTACATAAATATGTCATTGGATCTGCATCCTATGAGAAAAGTGCTCTTAATTCCAATTCTGCCTTCATTTACCACCTCATTTTTTTTTTTGCTTGTTTGATTGATTGGTTTTTGTTAACTTCCCTTTACAAGAGCATGTCTTGAAATACTAAAAGTAGTTTATAATGATTTTTTTACTTTTTTTCCTTTTTTTATTTTATTTTATTTATTTATTTACTTTTTTTGCCTCTTCAGCCCACTTCATCAACCTTTCATTGTAACACTTTGGTATTCCTTTTTTCAATTTACCAATTAATTTCCCATTGCTAAATCTAATGATTAATATTTAAACTTTAAGCTGATCAACCAATAGCATATAACATATTTAAATATCCCCTGCTTTTTGGAAGAATGGCTTTGTTTGGATTCCAGTCATCTGTTTTGCCTGGTTTTTCCATACCCCTCTGACATCTTTCCAGTCTCATATACTTGTTCATCCTAATTACCTGACTTTTTGGTGTTGGATACTACAGAATTCCATCTTTGATATTCTTCTTTCCTTTATCTATCTGTTTGATCTCACATCACTACATGGCTTTAATTACTATCTATATGCCAATCTGTGGCAGACTGATGCACAGTGTGTGTAGTACAGATCTCCCTGCTGAGCTTCTAGCATGTGTATACAAATTATAGTAATGTATAACATCATAAGACGTAGGCATTATAAATAGCAGTTTTTTCTAAATATCACACTGTACTAGTTTATAATATTATTTGTATGTAGATTTACACAAAGTTATAACTCATTTATCTATGTTTTATATGCAACCCAGCATGAATTTTATAGATGTCATTGAGTTTGTAAGTTGGGGTTGTGCTATCCAAATTTTATGACTCCTATTTTTATTTCTAATTTACCTTTTTTATTATCTAGTAGATTTCATAAGAATAAGATTTAAATGTTCTAGTTTATAATATTATTTGTATATTGATTTAAATAAAGTTATAACTATTTAATTATATTTTATATGTAACCTAGAATGAATTTTTTAGATGTCATTGAATTTGTGAATAGGGGTCGGGCTATTCAATTTTAGGACTCCTATTTTTATTTTGTGTTTCTCTTTTTTTACCATATAGTAGACTTCATAAGAATGAGAAGATATATATGTTCTTGAGATAGAGATATATTTTTTCTCTTTTCTCTAAGACTGAATTGTTGTCCAAGGCTAACTGGAAGAAATCAGAAGTAAGCACCCTCCTTAAATATGGCTATATCTAGAATGGATCTTGGAGAGAAAAAGAGTTATCTTTCTTGAAGTTATTCTGACTGAGTAGAGAACTGAGCTTGGCCGTGTTAGTGCATGAAAATGGAAAAAACACCAACAGTCAAGTCTCAAGAGAAGTCTCAGGAAAGTATGTTGCCTGTTCTATTACTAATGGTGTTAGTAAATCAAACACATATTTATGTAATGAGAATTCTGTCTAAATTATTTTATTTATATGCAGTAGACTCACACATGTATTATTTTATAGATGCTACATATACGTATGTGTTAAATAAGTAAAGCTTGTAGAGGGAGAGAATGATTGCATCATTTTTCTTGTCAAAATAGGAAAGATGGATTAAGATATGAAAAGTCAAAAATGACCACGATGCTGAGACAGAAGGTCTATGAAAAAAAATTATGAAATTAACTCTCATAATACTCTAATGATAATTTAAATATAATACATATTAATACCTGTTGATGTGAAAACTTCTGTCTCATCTTCAAATAATTGTCTAATCTGTGTAATTATATCAACCAGAGTTGAAAATTCTGACTGTTAAAATGTCTATATCTCATAGAAACAATAAAGCAATTTTAATTTTATAATTTAAAGTGAATCACCCATGAAATGGGCTGTAAAATCCTCCTATAATACTCAAAAGTGCTGTATGGGCCAAAAATAATAATTTCTGTTTCATGAGAAAAGCTTAGTGACTGTACTGTAACACAAAGCTGTCTCTGTCATGTTAAAGAATTTTAAGCATTTTAGGCGTGAAAAGATGTTGCCAGCCTATACCTGTTTTATAAATAGTGGGAAATAGTGGTCTTTTGATAATATTTACAGCATTATGCTGAGAGATTGGAAACAGGTTCATTACCTACAACTTGCAATAAGAAAGAACCTGTCTACATTTAATTTTATTCATTTAAAGTTTCCTAGCAACATACTCAAAATATAACAGTAAATTAATGCATAAAATACATTTTTACTCTGCCTAGAACAAAATTAATTTTCTAGAGCATTCATGGTATTCTGAAAAGATTTGACTTACCAGTGTTACATTTTTGGAAGATGACAGGTTATGTCACAGAAGAGAGGACAAAATTAGAAAAAAAATCATTTCTATTTTAAGAGATAAAATTACAATAAAATTGTGATTTTCTTTTTGTTGTAAATCCACTGGGTATTGCATAAATAGCTCACTAATTAGTTTTAAACTACGTATTCAAATGAATAGCTGTTACTCCTATATGTTAACAGTTGTCTCTTGAAATAATTACTATTTAGATTTGTAAAGTATTCATTAAATGTCTGCCAAATTACTTAAAAATCATAATAGACATTTAATGGGTACTTTAAAACCAAAATAGAAATTACGTTTGATTATAAGTAACTGTAGGTTTATAAAGCTATCATTATATGTCTATTAAGACCATTTAACTTAAGTGTTACATAATTAGAGAAGAGCCAGGATTTTAATTGCACATTTGCAAACTGCTAACTTCCTTTGCTAAATATTCATTTAATCCACTGCAGAAAAGTCTGAGTGAGGTATAAATATTTCATCTTTTTTTTTCTTAATCAATTGTCACACTAAATTCTTTGGGATTAAATGGTCTAACAAATGTACATCATGTTAATAATGACGCCACATGCAAAAAATAAGAGATTTGTTTTTATTTATGTATTTTCAAACATAGGAGACATTTAACTTATTCTTCTCTCCCCTCAACTAAGTCCTCTTGGTGGGCCAAGAGATATTCTCTTCCCCATCTTTCAGATTACTGACTCATATTGTTGCTATGACCAAATAGCTGAGATAGAAAATAATTAGTACCACATTATGATTCAGTGCTTCCTGTCTTGCTCTTTGAAAGTACATCCCAAGTTGCCAATAAAAAAGCATAATTTCCCATTAATCACCTTGCTAAGCAGTTGCTTGTTATCACAGAAGTTAAGTGAGGATTAAAAGGCAGGCTAAATTGCACTTTTATTTCTTGAAGTGTCAACTAATCTTGAAGTCAAGATCAGTGTACAAAATTTAAAGAGAAGAAAGATTGCAATTTGGTTGCACATTCAGTTCCATAGCTAAATAAAGTATCTCAGACAGCAGGCTTTTAGAGGCACTAAAACTCCTTTCACAAAGGTATCCACTTTTAGTTCTTCGGTATATCTCCATTAGACACCTGAGGTTGCCTCTTGTAAACCTGAGCAAGAAAACATTCTGCTGAGAGGAACTTTATTTATATGTCATTTCTTCTCTAAATGTTTCTTCTTCCTGGGAATATTTGCATTTAAATAAGCTTTTGATTTCTTTGGAATCCATCTGCCTACACTTACCCTATTTTTTACTCCTGAATAAACATTACCTGTGAAATATGTTGTAAACACTGTTGCTGCTTTTCTTTCTTAATTTTATACGTATCCATTTAAAATGATGATGCAGATACAGCTTGGCCCATTTAACGTGAGGCATGGCACTAGGATCTTTGGATGGTCTCTCCATGGATTCCTAGTTATTCAAGAAACGACTAAGACAGTGACATTTATAACCCACTTAGTATCTTTGAATCCATTTCTGGGAAACCTAACAAAGATGAAGAGAGCTTAGGCCAAACATATTACAGACATAAATTTTTTGTTAATCCACTGAATTTTTTCCATCTCATCAGAATTTCCTAAATCTAAGATATGCCAAGTCTCAACAAGTCCCCAGTTTTGGTGGGGAGGGGAGTATCTTCTAATTTAAATCATTACAAACAAGGTAAAACTTCCAGGACCAGCTCACTACTTATCTTTAGCCTCAACCTATGGCTGGGGTCAGTTTTAGGGCCATGTTTCATTAGTTCTATTTACCTTTGTGTGTATAACACTTGGTGAAAATCCCATGTTTTATATTCAAAGGGAGACACTTTTCACGGGGCAATAGTTTAAATTCATTGTAAATTTTTTTTAATGGGAAATTTTATAATAAAAATACAGATTTCTTTTGATTTGTCCAATAAAGGAAGACTGAGCAACAGTCAACTATGTGTAAGAAGTTGAGTGGATTTGAAATTTGTCTGTTTTCCATCATGCAAGGCAGAGTAGCATAGTTGCATCATCCCCTATTATTTCTTCTATGAGAATTAGGCTCCAACTTGCCATTTGTAATAACCCTTGCACTATAATTTCCTTAAACACAGTCCATTTCATTTATTTACATTGCTTGTTCCTCCCCTAGAGGTTTCTCTTATTTTTGACATATGCTTTAGGTGATTATCTCCTGCTTCCATGCACAGAAGCAGAGGTACCCTTAAGGACTGAACTTAACCATGAAGAAAAAGAAACATAATTTTCCTTTCACTTTCCAAAGAAGGGGCCCTAACAATGTATTCAAATCATCCTCAGTGTCAGTAAAATTTTCAAACAAAAGATGTTTTTGCATTCTTCCTTTTTTTCTTGAAGACATCTTGGAAATTATGTAAGCTTCAGTCTTCACAGAACCTGGACCCACCACTGGCTGTGTGATAATTACATTCCAAACACAGTCATCAGCAGAATGGAGTCAAATTTCTCAGACAGCTTGTTTTTTGCTTGCTTTTTAATTCCCAAGGAGGCAGTCTTTGCTAAATCTTATAAATAAAAGACAAGATGTTTGCATGGAAAAATTTGAAGACAAGCAAAATAGAGGTATCATTAGGACAAATTGTTTTTTGCTGCAGACATAAAAATGCTAGTGCTAAAATCTTTGTCAATAACAAGTCAGAAATATGGTCTTATGGAAATCAAGCGTTAGATGTGTAAATAAAAGTGTAATTCTGATGAATCCTGAATGGATACCCTCTGCTTCTACTTTTACTTAACTCATTAAGATTAATTTTTGTGGATATAGTTTGATGGGCAAGTGTATTTAAAGTGTAAATTAGCATTTTTTTAAGGTACAGGAGGGAATGAGCAAGATAAGATATCTATATGAAACCAGATAGAATTTTTCTAATCAGTAAGTTTTAGAAATGATGTCTTAGCAGTTACTAATATTCCCTATTACAATGAGTCAAATATACTTATTCCTTTTTAAGTAGTACATTGATGTTCTTGGGTGAAAGAAAAAAAATAAAGGAAGAACTGAAGATGAGACTTGTCTTTTATTAAGTACTTTATAACTTTTTAAATTATAGTTTATAGAGAGAAGTACAGAAAACAAGCCTGTTAACTTGTCATGAGGTTAACATATCCACATAACTACTATACTGCTTGCAGATGGAATATTACCATCTACTAGATGTCCCCTTTCTTCTCCATTTGATTTACTCCTACTCTCTTGCCCACAGCAACCACTAATCTGACTTGTGTTGATTTGTCAGCTCTATGCTACTAGGGTTGATTTGCCTGTTTATCAAAATTCAATATAAAATTATGTATTTGTTTGGGTATGAGTGCAACATGTGTGTACTTTTTTATAATTTTGGTACTCATATGAACATTATTGTAAACAATATATATGCTATATATTAAGTTGTATGCACACCAAGAACTTGATTTAACAATTTATAGTGTGCAAATTTGTTCAAATTTGGTGGGTAATTACAGGCAAGTTTTCCAAAAACATGTGCCAGTTTATACTCCAAATAATAGTGTTACATGAGTTCTAGCTGTTCTACATTCTAGTCTCCACTTGGTATTGTTGATTTCCTTTGTTTGTATTTCCATTATTATTATTTATTTTTATTTTAGCTATTCCACTGAATATATAGTAGTACTAAATTGCATTTCCATAATTACTAATAAAACTAAGTACATGAGCATGTTTATTGGCCACTTGAATATTGTATATATGATGTGACTATTAAGCTTTTTCAAGTTATTTTGAAATAATTTTAACTTTAACAAAATTCAAACACTGTACAGAACAGAGACTCTCCAAGTACCTGTCCCTCAATTTTCACTAATACTAATGTCTTATATAATCATGGTATATTTATTAACATTTTAAAAATTACCATTGATACAGTGATGTTAACAAAACCACAGACTTTACTCAAATGTCACCAGTTTTTCCACTAATGAGTACTGAATGGTCTATTCAGTAATCCATTAATTATACATTCTGTGTGGTTGATGGAAACATACTATCCTTGTTCTGCATGAGTTCTGAATACCATTCCCCATAACCTGTCAGATATTTTCCCTTCATCCTTGATCCCAGCCTTGAGTTGAGTAATTTTCTCATGGTCAGTACTTTCCTAAGTCATAGAAGGTGACTCTCTTCAGATTTCCAGTATTCGTTCTCCATCTCCTTTTCTCTCTCCTCTCTACTGTACTCAGCACTATGAACTATAGGGATTATAGTCTCTCTGGTATCTTAACTCTGAGACCCAAACTCAAGACACCCTCTAAGTTTTATCTTAGATTTTTATTCTTCGCAGTGGTCTGAAAACTCTTTCAAGGCAGGAACACAGAATAATCATAAGCTTCCATTCATTTGTTTTCCATCTCTCAAGATCACTGTGCTAAGTTTGCTAGTGCCCAGTGTCTTGAAAACTCTTTCATGATATATTTTGTATATTGCTTTAGGGCAGGAGAATAAATCCATTTCCTGTTACTCTATCTTGGACAGATGCAGAATGCCATTATCTCTTTACATAGATTAGCTTTATTACTGTAAAATTTAATTTTGTGACTATTTTCAAATATCATAATTTATTTTTCCCTGAAAATGACAATTTAAATATCTTAGAGGTTTTTTTCTGAATAAATTAAAGATTAGTGAAGAAAAATCACAAGTAGACTACTGGTTATCACTAGTTAGCTGTGTTATATGTTAAGAATAGTTACCATTACAATATGAAGGAGAATTTTTTTGGTCACGCTAATCTTCTAGAAAGGCTACTTGAAAACTGTGATGCTTTAGCGAGATTTTGAAGGCTATTTAGAAAGAAACCAGAAAAAAGAAAAGAGAGCAATAAATTAAGTTGCAAAAATAGCCTGAGGATTCATACCCACTTTCAATCAGAGGCCATTACAAGTGATTTAACAGAATTGCAATGATAAATATCCAAAAAGTACTAATAGAAAAGCAACAGATATGTAAATCAGCTTATTAAGAAAGTCAGTAGAGGAGATAAATTTAATGTTGGCAAGAGGGGATATGTACATTAAAATTCCCATTCAATTCTCTACCTCTCCATGTAGAATTTATCTGATTAATCAACTTTGTCTGACAAGTACCTCTGAACTATTGTCACTTAAATAACTTTCTATACAACTAATATACATATATATATATATAATTTTTCCCAGAAAAGTGTCATTTAGATGTAGAAAAGTCTCGTTATGTATCCTTAATAATATACAACAGTCTGTATTTTTGGTGAATATAGGAGGAAAAGATTAGCATAAATAGACACTTTCCATTTTAATGCCTCTGGGTTTGTACCTTATTGAATCTCTGTGAATTATCTGCTTTGGGTCTTTAAAAACAAAATGGGCAAGAGATTGTGATATATTAGTGGTTTTACTAAAAACTAAGATTTAAATAAACAAACAAAATCTTAGAATTTTCCCTAAGAAGCTTTCTGCTGTCTTCCAGTAATGAAATTTCTGTGTTTTAAATTGCTTACAGTACATTTTTGAACCCTATGGGCTACAATTTTGTAGCCTGTAAGTGGACATTGATTGCACTACTTAGAAATCATATTTCAGTAGTGTGGTCTAGTGTTATTTATCATAATCTCAGATTTTATAACCTCCTAAGAGATACTCTAGGTTAAGAACATGACTTCTGATAGTTATATCTGAATTGATACAGAAAGACTAGAAATTTATTACTCTTATGAATTGTGCAATACCTTTTTTCACATGTCAACCTCATTCTTTAATACCACAACTTATCCATCAAAACCAGTTCATCAGAAAAAAATTAATTTTGCATAAAAGTAAAGCAGTTTTATTATTCATTTGCTGAATGTATTTATAATTCTTTAAAGGAAAGTGACAGAATATTTATTTTGAAAATAAGCCTAAATCACACTCCTAAATAGTGATAATTGCTGTTAAAGCTTTACTGTGTGTGTTGTGGGAGCACTGATGTTTTGCTATTCTTTACCATACCTTTGCAACATTTAAAAATCTATATTATAGCTATGGGAAATATTATGGCTAATTGAAACATAATGGTGAAAGAAAGAACAATAAACTATGTAGAAAAGATTAGTTTTCTGAACCACAGAATCAATACTTTTCAAGAAGTTATTAAATTGTCACATTGCATGACTATCTCAAAACATCTCATGTACCCCATAAATACATGCATGTACTATGTACCCACAAAAATTTTAAAAATTAATTAAAATGTTAATTTAAAAACTATTAAATACTTCAGGAAAAATTTTATGAAAGGAATGACAACCATGCCAGCCCTTAACATAAATTTTTGTTACATACTCTTTGTGATTCTTGATATCCTTTCATTATGCTTCTCAGGGTCTACTTTTCCAGACAAAATTATCACTTTGAGCTTTTAAACTGAAAATGCAAAACTGCATATAAATTGCTTAAAAAGAGGCCCCTATTCAAACGTATCCTACTGTACTATTCCCCTTCATTGGCATAAAATCCTAAATCTCAGTCTCTGGTAATAAATATTTATTTATTATGTTACCTAAGAATTTCTGACTTGTTTTTTTCTATCCTTCAGGCTGTCAACTGTGGGTCTTTTTCATTTAACTTCTTATTCTGGGACAAAAGCTATAGAAGCAGCTCCTAGGAGCTGGAACAAAGGGAGTGATTGACAAATCAGACTCATAAAAAACTGAGTGATCTTTGTAAGCATCAAGTTTTCCCAACAGTCTTAAGGTTATAGACAATCATCTTACTCAAATGAACAGGAGAGAGTCATAAACTAGAACAGGACTTGGACAGTGGCTTTAATACCAGGATTTTTAAAAAAGAGAGAGAGAGGGAAAATTAGAGTTTTTTTAAAAGACAATCATGAGTACATCGTAGGTATCTATATTTATGGGGTACATGAGATATTCTGATACATGCAAGAAATTGTAATAATCATATTAGGATAAATGGGGCATCCATCACCTCAAGCATTTATCATTTTGTTATGAACATTCCAATTATATTATTTTAATTATTCAAAAAATGTACAATAAATTGTTGTTGACTGTAGTCATCCTGTTCTGCTATGAAATACTAGCTCTTACTCATTTTATCTACCTATATTTTTGTATGTAACCATCCCCACTGTCATCTCTCCAACAATGATTCTCAGCCTTTGATAACCATCATTCTACTCTATCTCCATGGAACCTATTGCTTTAATTTTTAGCTCTAACAAGTGAATGCGAATATGTGAAGTTTGTCTTTCTGTGCCTAGCTTATTTCACTTAACATAATGACCTCCAGTTCTATCCATGTTGTTCCAAATGACAGGATCTCATTCATTTTTATGGCTAAATAATATACCATTCTGTACATAGACCACATTTTCTTTGCCATTCATCTGCATATGGGCACTTAGGTTGCTTTCAATTCTTGCCTGTTGTGAAGAGCCTTGCAATAAACATGGGAGTTCAGGTTTGCAGGGAGTGCTTGGCTTGTTGTCGATATATAGATTTTCTTTATTTGCAGTGTATACCTAGCAATGGGATTGCTGGATCACTTGATAGTTCTATTTTTAGTTTTTAAAGGAACCTCCATACTATTCTTCATGATCACTGTACTGACTTACATTCCCACCAGCAGTGTAAGTTTCCTTTTCTCCACATTCTCGCCAGTATTTGTTATTGCCTGTCTTCCGGATAAAGACCATTTTAGCTGGGTGAGATGTTATCTCATTGTGGTTTTGATTAGCATTTCTCTCAAGATCAAAGATGTTGAGCATCTTTTCATATGCCTGTTTGCCATTTGCACATTATCTTTTCAGAAATGTCTATTCAGATCTTTTGCTCATTTTAAAATCAGATTATTAGCTTTTCCCTATTGAGCTGTTTGAGCATCTTATAGATTCTGATTATTAATACCTTGTCAGGTTGGTAGTTTACAAATGTTTTCTCCCATTCTGTTGTTGCCTCTTCACTTTGTTGATTGTTTCTTTTTGCTGCGCTGAAGGTTTTTCCCTTGATGTGACCTCATTTGTTGAGGTTTGCTTTGGTTGCCTGTACTTATAGGATATTACTCAACAAATCTTTGCCCAGACGAACATTCTGGAGAGTTTATCCTATATTTCCTTGTAGCTGTTTTATAGTTTGAAGTCTTATATTTAAGTCTTTAATACATTTATATTTGATTTTTTGTGTATGCTGAGAGATAGGTATCTAGTTTTATTCTTTTTAATATGGGTGTACAGTTTTCCCAACACTATTTTTGGAAGAGGCTGTCCTTTCTCCAGTGCATGTTCTTGGCACCTTTGTTAAAAAGGAGTTCATTGTAGATGTATAAATTTATTTCTGGGTTCTCTGTTCTGTTCTACTGGTCTCTCTGTCTGTTTCTATGTCAGTATCACGCTGTTTTCATTACTATAGCCCTGTAGTAGAATTTAAAGTCAGGTATGTGATTCTTCCAGTTTTTTTCTTTTTGCTTAGGATGGCTTTGGTTATTCAGGATCTTTTGTGGTTCCATACTACTTTTAGAATTTTTTAAATGTCTGTGAAGAATGCCATGCGCATTTTGATAGGGGTTGCATTGAATCTGCAGATTGCTTTGAGTAGTGTGAACATTTTAACAATATTGATTCTTCCAATTCATAACATGGAATATCTTTTAATTTTTGGTGTCCTCTTCAATCTCTGGAATTAATGTTATATAGTTTTCATTGTTGGGCTCTTTCACTTCTTTAGTTAAGTTCTAGGTATTTAATTTTATTTGTAGCTATTGTAAGTGGGATTACTTTCTTGATTTGTTGTTCAGATTGTTCACTGTTTACTTAAAGAAATGCTACGATTTCTATATGTTAACTTTGTATCCTTCAAATTTACCTAATGTGTTGTCAGTTCTAATAGCTTTTTGGTGGAAAACTTAGGTTTTTCTAAAAGTAAGATTATATCATCTGCAAATGAGGATAATTTGACTTCTTCCTTTCCAATTTGGATGCTGCTTATTTCTTACTTTTGTGTGATTATCCTAGCTAGTACTTTCAACGCTATGTTGAATAGTAGTGGTGAATGTGGGCATTCTTGTCATGTTTTAGAACTTAGAGAAAAGGCTTTCAGTTGTTTCCTGTTCAGTCTGATACTAGCTGTGGCTCTGCCATATATGGCTTTTATTATTTTGAAGTATTCTTCTTCTATACCTATATTTTGAGGGTTTTTTATCATGAAGGGATGTTGAATTTTATGAAATGCCTTTTCAGCATCAATTGAAATAATCATGTGGTTTTTGTCCTCCATTCTGTTAAATGTATTATACTGATTGATTTGCATATGATGAACCATCCTTGCATCCCTGGGATAAATCTCACTTGGTCATAATAAATGATTTATAACTTGTTTTGAATTCAGTTTAGTAGTATTTTCTTGAGAATTTTTGCATCAATATTCTTTTTTTTTTAAATGTGTCTTTGTCTGATTTTAATATCAGGGTAATATTGGCCTTGTGGAATTTGTTTGGAAGTGTTCCCTCCTCCTTCATTTTTTGGAGCAGTTTGAGTAGAATTGATATTAGTTCTTTAAATGTTTGATAAAACTCAGCAGTGATGAAATCAGATCTTGAACTTCTCTTTGCTGGGAATCTTTTTCTGATGGCTTTGATATTGTTAAGGTTGAGGTTTTCTTTTGTTGTTGTTTAACTTCTTCATGGCTCAATCTTGATAGGTTTTATGCATCTAGGAATTTATCCATTTCTTCTACATTTTCTTATTTTTTTGACGTATAATTGCTCACAGTATTCTCTATGATCATTTGAATTTCCGCATAAAACTGATCAGGTTTGTTCTTCCTGTACACAGTAAACCAGTCATTGTTATGACAGGTTTTGCAAGAGAGAAAAGGTTTATTCACATTGCATCTCAACGAGCAGATGGAGAACAGCTCTCAAATCCACATTTTTGAAGATAGAGCTTAGGGATATTTGTGGGTTAGAGAAGTGGGGTGGCCTAATGCATGGGAAAGGTGATTGACAGTGGTAAAAAATGAAGTAATTGGTGATCTACATAAGTGCAATAAAGGCTCTTGACTCTTCATGGGACACATATTCAGAAAATGGCAGCATTAGCATGAGCTGAGGTGGAGTTTTCGGCCCTCTGAGATCAAAAGACCATCTACTGGGCATTTGTGCAGGCCCAGTTGAATTGTCTCAAATGGTTTAAACTGAACAGGAGCTGCCCCCAAGCTTCTGGAAAAGCATCTTAAGCTACTGTTACCATGGTGACACATATGTCAGAAATATTATCTATAAGGAAGCCAGTGAAGTTTAAATTATAACATTTAGTGGTGTGGCTTTTAGCTACATCGGAAATAATAGTAACAATAACGAAAGACTAGAGACCAAAGCAAGCAGGGCAGGTTGTTTGGTGGACCTCATCAGATTAACCTCTGGTTTCAGTTTTCTCAGTCCTTTCTTCCTGCAGTGACATAGACTTCCTAGAACTGAGTATTATTTGGAGACTCTGAGTAAGGTTTATATGTCTCCACACAAAGGGTTAAGTAATGAACCAGCTCTATTTTATACCATAAGAGTTGTAGAGCTTACAAATCATTCTCTAAAAAGGCGTATCTCATAGGTCCACAGATTCAGAGTTTACTTACTATTAATACTCTTTTGGACAGAAATAGCATGCTAAAGACAGTGTAGATACAGTGTCCTCACAAATATCATTAGTCTAGTTACCCAGATATCACATTAACAGAGATTATGTGGGTCACCTGATATTTTCCTCTTTTCCTGTGGTGTCAACTACTTCTTCCTCTCTACAAAAAAGGAGGAAAATGGATTAATGGCCAGATTTATTATTTATTTATTTATTTAGAGTTTTGCCTTTGTCGTCCAGGCTTGAGTGCAATGGAGCGATCTTGGCTCACTGCAACCTCCGTTTCCTGGGTTCAAGCGATTCTCCTGCCTCAACCTCCCAAATAGCTGAGATTACAGGTACCCACCATTTTTAGTAGAGACAGGATTTCACCATGTTGGCCGGGCTGGCTTCAAACTCCTGATCTCAGGTCATTCACCTGCCTCGGCCTCCCAAAGTGCTGAGATTACAGGCATGAGTCACTGGGCCTGGCCAAAAGGCCAGATTTTCTTAGTTCCTCTCTACCAGGCATTTTGACATTCCATTCTTATGATGTAAAAGAGAAGAAGACAAAATATAACTTTACACTATTTCATTAATTTGTCTATCTTTTTGTCCATACTACTCCATCTTGATTACTCTTACTGGGTTTCAAGCCTGGTTTTTCTACTGTAGTTTCTTTACATCTCTGTATAATTTTAAACTAAGTTTGTCAATTTTTACCTTTCCACCACACCTTCTCCACCTCAAAAAAAAATCCTGCAGTGTTTTGATTTGGGATTTCATTGATTCTAAAGATCAATTAGGAAATATGGACATTTTCATAGTATCTAGCCTTCTGAGACTATGACACATAACTCTATTTATTTTTGCTGTCCAGTTTTCTCAACAGTATTTTAGTTTTTAATGTAGAAGGTCATCCTTAGTCCCTAGATTTCACTTTGTGGTTTCAGGTGACTGTTCTAATGCTAGTCATTACAATAGCATTCCAGCTTTCAGGAAGGAAGAAATTAGAAAAAAAGAGAAAAGCTTACTCCTTCATAGAATTTGCTTGCACAACATTTGTTTGTGACCTATTGGCCAGAAATTACAGACCAACAGCCATATATAAAGGAAATGAAAAAGTGCAGTCTATTCAGATAAGCACTTTCATGGGCAATACAGATGTTTATTAAAATAGAATGAATGTGTGAAATGACTGGTTGTCTCAGTAAAAAATTAAATGAATACATCAATTGAAATTTCTGTAATCTACTCAAATTAGAACCTTTATGTTGGGCATAATTTTCATAATGTGAAATATGAAAATATTTATAATTTAAAATGTTACATAGTAGCCATTTCTTTTGCATAAAATAATAAAAATCTGTCACTTACTGATAGTGTCTTAATCGTCACCCTTCTTCAAATGTAAAATTCTGCTAAAGAGGTTTATTCACTTAAATTAGAAATCAGTAAGATCATTAAAAAGAAGTATTGCCTCCATTATTCTAGAAGATAACACAGTCCCAAGGCAGAAAGACAGTTATTACAAACAAATATTCGATGGTTGAATGTTTCCAAATTGCATTGTGCTAAACTCATTTATTAGGAGATCTTATTTGCAGAGCATGGTATGTATATTCTATTTTTTCAATCCTATCATTTCTTGGATAACTTCACAGCACATGCCATAGAAATACAAACCATTATAGACTTTAATTGCATGTATTTTATAACTGCTGCCAACATAAAGGTAAAAAGATTAATCACTTTTGCACTTAGTGAACGTACTAGGACTTTTTAAAGATTCCAATCTTGTTCATGATTCTAAAAGGTTCATTTGAATGCACAGAAGTACATTTTGATTGACTGCCTTCCCCACTGTTTCAGTGGTCAAACTAAACGCCAGGACATTTATCGATAAGAAGAAAAACTCACTTGGAATACTATACACCTGGGAGTAACATTATGAATAAAACTAGTTGTGTTGAAAGACCTTTGCATTACTTAAAATGAGAAAGAAATATCCTATATTAAGTAAGGCACATATCAGTCTTTCCAAAAAGATACAGCCATATATATATATATATAGATAGATAGATATAGATATAGATATAGATATAGATATAGATATAGATATATATTTAGAAACCAAAAATGGGAGAGCATTAGAGGATGCACTGTGCCCTTAAGATGCCAATGTGCCAAAGTGCAAAAGGTTTGCTCTATCAAAAGTTGAACTGAGTAGTAAGCAGAACTACTGGTAGATTTTTAAAAGTTTTTCTGTGCTCAATTCTCTGCTTGTGTCGGTGACCCCTCGTTGCCTTCTGTTTTTGCAATTTGGCTTTGTTCTGGGACATTATTTTCTGTGCTGCTCAAAGTATTTTCAGTTTCTCTGGAGGGAAATAGTATTACCAAATGCATTGTCTGTTCATGATGCGCTTTCCAGAATTTTAGTCAAAGCTTGACACCTGATCTTAAACTCTTTTCATTTAAAATAGACTCCAGGATTTCACTTCTGTTTTGTTCAGTTACGTCAAACCATACTTATTTCCAGGCTGCTAAATGGAAGAGCTTGAATTAGTTTACAGTACTGAGTGATCTATAGATGGGAAATGTCATCCTATGACTGGAGAAAGCAATCCAGTATGAAGGGTGCCACATTTGAAGATGAAATTAGTGTACCATAGCCCAGAGTCCTAGCTCTCTGGGTTATACAGCCACACTAGCCCTGCCGTTTAAATACTTGTCCTTTTTACATGAAAATATCAATGTGTCTAGCATTGTTATTCCAGATTGTTGCCTTGCCTGAGACAAAAGAATAATAAAAAAACCTCACGTAGCACCATAGATTATCCAATTTCATCTGTAATAAAGGTACGATTTAACCCATGGATCAAATATCAAAATCTCTTATATAAAAATAGACAATGGAACAGTTCCCTGGAAGGAAGAAGGTAAATTGTAAGTGATGAGAAAAAGAAGAGATATTAATCATTAATAATATGATTTGATAGACTTTATTAACCTATCAAATTAATATTCATTAAGGGATATTGATCATTAGAATATGATTTTATAGTTCTTTGACATGTCGGCAAATTTTCATCTGATAATGATTAAGCAAATGATTTTGTAGTCACTGATGGTGCTAGCCCGAATTGTGAACATAATCTCCTCATTTCTGGCTTCATTTTCTCATGCTCATGCTCTTACAAATTTTGATGAATCTTGGAAATCTTTGAGGAACCTTGAAAATCTCTGAGACTGTATGCTCTGATATCAACTTTATGAACAAGCAAACTCCCTCCCCACACTCTGAAGTGACCTTCTTTTCTACAGATACAGACTTCTGTGTCATGATGGACAGCATTATTTTACAATCTTCTTGGCCATTTGTTCAATTTGTATTGTTGGAAGCTAGAACACACAGTTTCTGTCTCAACTTACTTTCACTGAAAAAGTAATTAATGAATGTCCCCACAGCTGCCCATATACGATGGCAGACCTTCTATGTGAAGAAAACATTCACAACAGAATCTTATTTAATAATGCTAGAAAATGTTTTGGTTAGGATTTTTAATAATTGGAGGGTTCACCCATCCAACTGTGAAATTATTTCCACAGGCCAATCAGTAACTAGCGCAGCACTTGAATTTTCTTTTTTAATTCCCATTTAACTTAACTTCTGAAATGTCTGTTCCTTGAGTCATGGACTCAGGTTTCATAAACTCTCTCAAAGTCATGGACCCAAAGACTATATGTGTGCCATCGCAGGATTTTAAAAAAATATATGGGTCATTTTGAAAAAAAAAAAGTCTATATCACACAGGCTCAATCTCTCCATTTTCCTATAGAAGCACAAATGATGCATTTTTGCAACAGCACATCACCACCCACCACAACTATTCAGGGTTTAAATGGTGAGGACTGTCTTAATGATTTATTACATTTCTGTCTAGCCCAAATGTGTGTTCTCTAAATGCAACTTTCACTGCATCCTTAAGAAAAAAAAACGGTTATTCAAAATATATACAGTTGTTTTGCATTGCATAGAAACCCTATATAGGTCACCAGCCAACCCAGAGTTGTGCCTCCTTCACAGCTGGACTGCTATAAGGACATCCTTATACCAGCCACAAACACTAGAATTGAATGGGAACATAAAGACAAGTGCTCCCATTAAAGGATTACATTGAGTACATATTGCTCTGGAAAGCTTGTTAAGATGGCTCTAAGAGGTATGCAAGTGGAAGATGATTTAGAATTTATTGTGATCCAGGAATTCTATTGTGTACAATATGAATAAATAGACATCACACATTTATACTAATAGGTGCTCTGTCATTTTGGAAATGCTGCCTCTGGGAAAAATAAATTATTCATTACTGCATTCTCAGAATAATTTTAAAAACCAGCAATATTCAAACTAATTTTTTCTACAGTTTATAGGAACCAGAGTCAGAAAATTGCCATACTAACAGGCAAAATGGTTTTTATTTAAGTTGCTTTTATGAACAAGTATCACTGTATTTTTCTGTCCTTATTTTGAACATGACAACTTCAATTTTATGCCAGCTTATAAACAAATATACTCAATTGTAAATTTGTGTACTTGTCAGAATTTTTCTAAATGAATAGTGACAACTATTTTTCAGAATCTATTGTTATTATGGATTTTCCTTTTCTAGTGTTATATAATCTCTGACCTTTAATGAAAACTGCATGTTGCTATCCTCACAAATATCTGCCACGTTATTCATTACCTATTTTTCTACTTCCACTTCAAACATAGCAACGAATAGGCTTATCTCCTATCACTTTGTTCATAGACATGAAGCATCTTTGAACAATATATGAGGTTTCAGTTAGCAATAATAAAATATTTAGCAAGGCGAAGGTTGCATCTTTAGCTTTTCTGGCTCTAAACAGTGCCTCCTAACAGTCTGAGGAGTATTCAAACCTTAATACCCAATGCAGGTGTTGAAAGGGGAGATCTTTAAGAGAAGTCTAGGTTGAGGAGTCCCACCTTAATAGAAAGATTAATGCTTTCATTGCAGCAGTGTTCCTTATCATGGCAATGGGTTTCTTATAGAAGCAGGAGTGTGGTGCTGCTTTCTCTCCCTCTGTTGCCCTTTACTTGCCCTCCTGCCGTCAGACAATGCAACAAAAAGGCCCTCACCAGATGCTGATCCCTTGATCTTGGACTTCCCAGGCTCCAGAACTGTGAGCCAATGAATTTCTGTTAAAACGAATCTCTGTTCAATTACCCAGTCTGTAGTGTTCTATTAGAGCAACACAAAAGGGACTGAGACAGAAAATTGGGACTGGAGAGTGAGTGTTGCTGTAACAAATCCCTGAAAATGTGGAAGCAGCTTTGGATCTGGCTGATGGGTTGAGACTGAGAGAACCTGGAAGGGCACACTAGAAAAAGCCCACATTGTCATAGAAGGAGCACTAAGGGCAATTCTGGTGGCGGCTCAGAAGAGAAGAACTGTAAGGAAAGTCGGGACCTTCTAAGACATGATTTAGGTGGTCATGACCAAAATATTGGTAGAAATATAGACAGTAAGGGCCATTTTGATGAGGGCTCAGATGAAAATCAGGGAGAAGGTATTAGAAACTGGAAAAAATGCCATTTTTATTACATGTTGGCAAAGAGCTTAGCTGAATTGTATCAGTGCACTAGGGCTTTAAGAAAGACCGCATCTTAGAGTGATAAACTAAGATATTCGGCAGAAGAAATAGCTAAGCAGCAAAGCACTCAGGATGCTGTGTGGTTTTTAACTGCAAATAGTAGTGTGTGAAAAAAATGATTTAAAGACAGAATTTATAACTAAAAAGGAAAACAATTCAGGCTTGTGAAACATTCTCAGTCTGGCTGTATAGTAGAGATTGAAGAAGCATTTTCAAGAGGGAAAATCAAGGGTGTGGCCAAGTGACCATTTGATAAGGAGATTGCGATGAATCAAATGAAGCCAATGGATATTCATCCGGATAATAAAAGAATTATTCCAAAGAGACTTGGAAGAGTACACATACTGCCCCTCCAATCACAGGCCTGAGTACCAAGGCCTGGGGGAAGAAAATATATCAAAAGAGAGGCATAGGATGATCCAGGAAACCTCAGCATTTGCTGTCTTGCATTGCATCAAGTGTCTGCTTCATGCATTTCTATGCAGTGCTCCTCAGCTGCCTCAGCAGGGGCCCAAGCAGGACCAGGTGCAGCTCAACCTGCTGCTCTGGCTGGTACAAGGTAGAAACCTTTTTGGAATCTTTGTGGAGCTACTTTTGCAGGTGCATAGAATGCAAAAATTCTGAATGTCTGACTTCCTCCACTTGGCCTTCAAAGAATGTTGGGAACCATCTGAGACTGAGGCAGGAACTTGTCTCAGGGCCAGAACCTCCAAAGAGTGCCCACTCTAGGGCAATGCTAAGCAGAACCATGAGGCTGGAGCCACGTTATAAAGTTCCCACTAGGGCAATGCCTAGTGGAGCCATGGGAGCAAGACCGCCATAGAATCCCTAGCACTGTAAGCTACCAGCATGCAACATCAGCCTCAGGGAGCTACAGGCAGGAGACTCTAATTCATAAAAACTACTGCATGGTCTAAGCCCAGCAATACCATAGGTACAGGGCTGTCCACAGCCTTAGGTTCCCCAGCTCTGCCTCAGTGTGTTCAGGAGGCAGCACACAGAATGGAAGATTATCCTGGAGTCTTAAGATTTAATGTTGTCTGTTCTGTTGGGTTCTGGACGTAATTGAAACCTTTTATTCCTTTCTTCATACATATTCCTCCCTTTGGAATAAATACATCTATCCTATGCATGTCCCACTATTGTATTTTGGAAGTAGATAACTTGCTTTGATTTCACAGGCTCACAGCTGGAGGGGACTGGGTTCCCTCATGATGAATCATGCCTTGGGTCTTATCTGTATCTGATTTAGATGAGAATCTGGAGTTTGGACTTTGGAATAAATATATTTAGCATGTGAGATAAACATGAATTTGGAGGTCCAGAAGCAGAATGCTGTGGTTTGAACATGACCCCCAAACAGCATGTGTTAGACATTTAATTCCAATGCAAAAATGTTGGAAGGTCAACTTTTTAGCAGTGATAAAGCCTTGAGGGCTATGCCCCCATGAATAGATTAATACTGTTATCGTGAAACTGTTTATTATCTTGGCAGTGAGTTCCTTATAAAAGAATGAGATTTACTTTCTTTCCTCTTTCTTGTGCCCTCTTTGTGCCTTTTTGCCATGAGGTGATGCAACATGAAAGTTCTCACCAGATGTCAGCCCCTTGATCTTGAACTTCCTGGCCTCCAGAACTGTCAATTATAAATTACCCAGTCTGTGAGTCTGTTATAGCAGCACAAAGTGAACAAAATAGCCAAGAGGCTTATAATAAGGATGATCTCTAGAAGGTGAGATGAACAAGCAACAAGGAAACTGACACCTGAGCATAGCCCTGCAGTAATCTTGACTTTAGCTTTGTGAGACTCTAAGCAGAGACCCATGGTTATTCTCGACCTCCTGCCCATGGAGATTATACATTAAAAATAGGTTTTGTTTTAATCCATTAAATTTGTGATAATTTGTTATAGTGGTACTCCAAAGTACAGCATACCAACTTTTACCCTTTAAAGCTAGTGATGGCTAGGACTTAATTGTGCAGATGTCTAGCTTCAGTTATCGCTAATGTTTATTACGTTCTTAGATTTGAAAATGCATCATTAGCTGGTCACGGTGGCTCACGCCTGTAATCCCAACACTTTGGGAGACTGAGGTAGGTGGATCATGAGGTCAGGAGTTCAAAATCAGCCTGGCCAAGATGGTGAAACTCTGTCTCTACTAAAAATACCAAAAAAAAAACAAACAACCGGGCGTAGTGGTGGGCACCTGTAATCGCACCTACTCTGGAGGGTGAGGCAAAGACTTGCTTGAACCCGGTAGGCAGAGGTTGCAGTGAGCTGAGATTGCCCCACTGCACTCCAGCCTAGATGACAATGAAACTGTGTCTAGAAAAAAAAAAGCATCGTTAATTTTAGTTGAAGAAGTCTGAATTTATATGTAATAAGAATTTAATATAGTTTATTATATAATTAAGTTAAATTAAGTTTATGGATAAGCTTTATTAATATGCTATTGCTGCCATAGCAAGTTACCACAAATTTAGTGGCTTAAAACAATGCAAAGTTATCATTGTACATTTATATGGGTCAGAGATCTGACATAATCTCAATGGGTTAAAATTAAGGTGTTAGCAGACTCATGTTCTTTTCTAGGGGTTCTAGAGGATAACCCACCTCCTTGCTGTTTTCAGCTTCTACAGATTACCAAATTTGCTTTGTTCATCACTTCTACCATCTTCAAAGCCAGAAACATAATATCCCTCTGATCATTATTTTATAGTCACGTTTCCCTCTGATCAGAGTTGGGACTCATGTAATTCCATAGAGGTCACCCAGTTAATTCACAATAATCTTCCGATCTCAAAGTCTGCGTCTTTAATCAGATCTACAGGAGTCTCCTATGCTAAGTCAAGTTTAAAGATTAGGATACGGAAATCTTGGGGGGGATTATTATTCTGAAGGGGTATTATTTTATTTATACAATAAAAATATAAAATCATTATGCATTCAAGACAAACTAATAATTTTCCCCATTTTTTCTCCAAAGAAAAAGAGTCCTTTGCAATATATGCCTACAAGTTTGTTCTGATTCATATTCTTATATCACCATAGCCTTGTTGTAAGCCCCACACTGACTGCATCATTTCAGTCCATGCCAGTATACTGCTTTCATGTATTTAGTCTTCTTATTTCACCATCGGTTTATTAATTAAACAATGGTCCTTTTATATATTGACAAAAAAAAGTCAAACTCTGTAGAATATTTGAAGAGGTTTATTCTGAGCCAAAAATGAGTGACCATGGCCCGTGACACAGTCCTTAGGAGATCCTGAGAACATGTGCCCAAGTTGGTCTGGGTGCAGTTTGTTTGATACATTTTAAGGAGACATGAGACTTCAATCATATACATTTAAGAAATACAATAGCTTGATCCAGAAAGGCGGGACTTCTCAAAGCAGGGGGCTTCCAGCTTATAGGTAGACTTAAGAATATTCTGGTTGAAAACTGGTTGAGTTTCTATAAAGACCTGGGATCAATAGCAAGGAATGTCTGGGTTAAGATAAGAGGTTATGGAGAAAAAAGTTCTCATTTGCAGTGGAAGCCATCAGATAGCAGGCTTCAGAGAGAACAGGTTGTAAAATGTTTCTTATTTGACTTAAAGTCTATGTTGATGTTAAGGCTGGAGGCACATAATGAGGGATGTCCAACACCCACTTCCTGTCATGACCTGAAACAGTCTCTCCAGTTAAATTTTAAGAGTGACCTGGCTGAGGAGGAAGTCTATTCATATGGTTGGGGGAGCGGGGGTAAAATTTTACTTTTGGTTTACATATATATAATCTTTACTGATAATGTTCATTCAGAGACTTTGTAGACTTGACAACCATTGAAAAAGGTTGCTGAAATAATATGATTTGTATGTAATACCTTTACCAATAATTACAGGAATTGTTTTCTATGTACAAAGGCCCACAGACCTGCTTATTTCAGAAACCAAAATTTCTACTGTTTATGGCCCTGTGTGTTCTGCTCAGTTTTCTCTGTTGCACTTAGGAATCCAAGTAAAAACAGATTCCCCATTAGGACCTAAATTTTTATTCCCTAAGGTTAAACAACCTTTTAGGCTGCAAGAAACTGAAACTGATCGATATTTTTTCCTCATTGTTTTTGGCTGTCTGCACTATTGTGTGGGTATGTGTGAGTGTACACACACACACACAAATATCTTTCCACTGACTTTTGCATATCTCTTTTACTTTACACATTCAGGAAACCTGGTGAGTACCTATACTCTCCTGTATTGCCCCATTGTTTCTGGTCTCCATTCCATTCTATGCATTGACTGGTATTGTTGAGGGTACACAGTAAAGAATTCAGGAAAAAGAATTTTGTTTTTCTTTGTCTCTACAGAAAACAATTCCAGTATGTGTGTGTATGAAATAAAGATTCCACTGTGATAATCTTGAGCTCAATAGTGTTTAATATTTTCTTTGTTTCTAGAATATTTTCTGAAAATTACTGCCCATCATAATTGACAATGAGGTCTAGTGTATTTTTTCTTCATTGACTTACTATGTTTAAAATAATTTTTAGAAGAACAAAAAATGTTTAAGTGAAAAGTATACAACGTTTTGATGGAATTTCTAACAATATCATGCTCCATTTATAAATTACACTAAGTACTTTTAAAAAATTAATTAATAAGAAAAGCAGAAACTATCCCACTCCTTGTGGCTGAAAATCACCAATTTATATTTGAAAATAATTGTAGATCAGCGTGATGTTCTGTTTTCTTCTTTAAAGAATGATTGAGTATGGTTAATTTGATGTAACTACTACTTCCAATGGAATAGGCATTTCCTTGCATGTTTTCCAACTCTATATTAAAATGATAACACAAAATACTTTCCATATTTTAAATGTATTGGGGTTATTAAAATTGGATAAAGGCCATTTAACTCCAAAAAAGTTTTACTAATAATTTTATTTATGAAAGAAGTAAAAAACAAAAAAAAGTGTTAAATGATGACTCAGTCAATGCAAGCTCTGTGCTCCTAAAGCCTGTTATTAGAGTAGACTGTACAATTACTTAAAAAGAAAATTGGAGTCATTGTGACTACACAAAGCATTGTATATCATAGTATTAGTATATTATTATAACAATCAAATCCTTTATATGATAAAACATCTTTAATAATGCAGACATTCCTCATTGAACATAACTAGTGCATATGTTCAATATAATAATATGCCTTATAACTTTTAATGTTACTAATTATAACACATTAATTATAATTAAGTTTATAAATACTATTAGAACATCTATTTAATGTATTTTTCACTATATTTTAATAATTAATGTAGTGTTTATGGTTACTCTCACAGAAAATGTCCTGAGTAAGAGATATGACAATGAGCAGAACAGTGTCTGCTTTCTTGGAACTTAAGGATTCATTTTCATTGCTTTCAAGCACAAAGCCTGATTACACTGTAATTGTAACGATTCAAAGAAGGATATCATTGAGATCGTAGAGAAGAAAATACAGTCAGGGTTGGATATTTCTGACCAAGATGGAGGGAACTGGACAAGATTTATCTACCTGACTGAAACAACCACAAATATGGACAAATATATTAGACAACATTTTTTAAGGGAGATTCCAATTTATACCACAATGAGATACAAAGGCACACAAATTAGAATGGTTAAAATTAAAATAGCTGACCCTATCAATCTTTGAGGAGGTAGAGAAAATGTAACTTTATTACACTGCTGATGGAATGCAAAATGGCAAAACCATTTTGGAAAACATTTTGGCATGTTCTTTAAAAGTTAAATATGTGTCTACCATATAATCCAGCTCTTCAGCATTTACCCAACATAGATAAAAACACATGCTCTACAAAGACATGTACATAGATAGTTACAGCAATATCATTTGCAATAACCCTAAGTAGAAGCAATGATGTGCCTATAAACAGAAAATAATGAACTATTGTAACACATCACTATATTACTCTATGTGGATCTCAAATAATTACTATGAGTGAAGGAAGATAGAGAGTACATGCCATTTTATTTCAATTATGTAAATTTCTAGAAAATGTAAACTATAGTGATAGAAAACTGATCAAATTTCTTGGGATTAAGGGTGAAGTGGAATGGGGATAGGAAAATGGGATTACTTAGTGGCACAAAGAAACTTTTGCAGGTGACATATATGACGTATTTATTATCATAGTCCTGATATCTGTCAAATATCTTCTTAACACTTTACATATATGCAGTTGGTTGTATGTCAATTGCCCCCCCATCAAGCCAATAAAAAATATAATAGTGAAAAACAGCTAGATGTCTTACCCAGTAAACAAGATGCTTCCATATAATTTTGAATGAAATGCTAGCTGTAAAAGTATTTGTTGTCTATAGTAAAAGCATATTTGTTTTGCTGTAGGAAAATAAGCTTTGTGTATATGATGTTTTGATTTTCCATTGACTGTTTTATAGTATTACACAAATTTTTTAAATTGTCAGTGAGCTATGAGTAAGAAGCACTTAAAACAGGCCCTCATTTCTATGGCTGTAATTCTCTAGTGAATGGTGATAGCAGCAAAGTATATTAAAGTGCTTTATTCTAAAGTCGGTTATATTTTAGTGGTGAGTAAGGGGCACCTTTAGAGAGTCTATAGGGCCCTTTAGAATTATTTTAGTTTAGAGTTTCCATCTAATGAATTTGATTTATTATGCCAAGGAGACATTGGGAATTGGCCATTTCCATACAACTGGACATAACTTGAAAATTCATGGGGTTTTTTTGAGTTCACAGAGAGAATTAACTAACTATATCATTTTAGAAAGTATTTCTGACATTCTAATAAAAATATTTGAATAGATTCTTTTAATTTCCAATTTTAAAAAACACACAAGTGCATAGTTTATTTCATATAATGAAATATAAGTACCTATGTATAATGTAAAATAACTTACAGCTCAATAACATTACTTTCAGATCAAAGGGATTTCTCTAAAGTATTGCATTTCCAAGGCCTGATTATTACAAAGTTGTGTTGACAATTATTATCACAAAAAAATGTCATCTTCTCAGTTATAAATTACCAGAAACGTTAGGGTAGAAGCACAGACTGCATATATTTAGATGTTTACTGCTCTGAGGAGGAGAGCAAAAAAAAGTAAGCACAAAGCAGCATATTTGAGTTCCCTTAAAGTTTCTAGCATCAAGACATAATTACATTTTTACTTTAATTTATAACATAAAAGTATTTTAGATTATGTATATGTAAAGTTTACTCTAATTCTTAATAAATTTTATTACATTCAAAACTGTTTTTGAAGGAAGAAAGAAATATCATTTGTTTTACAACTATTTTCTGAAGTGGATCTAAGCTCTAGTTATAAAAAATTGTTTCTCTAATTGAGTATTTTATTTATATTAAATAAATATCCACTATTCTGAGGGCTTTTTGTCACCTAATGTACATCTTCTTCTAAGTCTAAAATTTTCTTATATGTCTTTTATGATGATGTTAATATTATGTGGGGACTTTCCATGGTGCTCTATAACTCCACCCATTGAGTTATGAGTGAGCTGTTCATTGTGTTCATAAAAATTATCTTCTCTTTTTTATCAATTATTTTGTAATTGTAACCTTCCACTTCCTTTACTCCACATTCATGAAAACACTAAATAAATGTTAACAATTACAATTGCATAACATTAGTACTTAGGACTTTTTTTATTTAAACTTTTATTTTAGAGACAGGGGATACATGTGCAGGTTTGTTATATGAGTATATTACACCCAGATAGTGAGCATAGTGCCTGACAGGTATTTTCAACCCAATCGCCCTCTATCTTTCGCCGCCTCATAGTGCGTAGTATCAATTGTTTCCATCTTTGTGTTCTTGTGTGCTTAATGTTTAGCACCTACTGTGAGAACATATAGTATTTGGTTTTTCATTTTTGTGTGAATTCAGTTAGGATTACAGCCTCCAGCTCCATCCATGTTGCTGCAAAAGATATGATTTCATCTTTTTTTATTGGCTGCGTAGTACTCCATAGTGTATCATACCACATTTTCTTTATCCAATCTATTGATGGGTACCTAGGTTGATTCCATGTCTTTGCTATTGTGAATACTGCAGCACTGTGGAAAGCAGTTTGGAGATTTCTCAAAGAACATACAACAGTTACCATTCAAACGAGCAATTCCATTACAGGATATATACCTAAAAGAATACAGATCATGATGCCAAAAATAGACATGCAGTCCTATGTTCATCATCACGTTTATTATAAGCAGCAAATCGACTTCACTGAAAAGTAAGAGACTTTCTGATTTCTCCTTCCCAATGTTTGTTCCTTAACTGAAGTCTACTGTAATTGACAAAAAAAGAGGCTAATCAATATTAAAACAATATAAAAGTTTAGCAATATTCCTATTTCCTAAGAATTCTTAATGTATTTCCAAGTTTTGTTGTCCATTCTTTTTAGCCTACACTGAACCCTCAAGTTCTAGAGCTGGAATAGGTAATAGATTTTTTTTTAAAGTAACTACAATAGATGAGTAGAGATTACCAGTACAGCATCTTGAGACAGAGACTGTAGCCACAGTGATTTTTATGTCTGTGGAGAGGGAGTGATTGTTTATGTGATACTAAATTCTCTATATAGGAGCTACTGACAAGCCTACACTTGGTTTATACTCTGTATGCAAGGGATGAACATGCACTGGTTAATGATCTTTCAATTTCTTTATTGTTATAGCCTAAGAATTGTATACCACAATTCTGTCATCTAAAAATGTATCCTAGTCTCTGAAATATTATGAGTTTAGTATTCAGTGTGAAACAATGGAAGGTACTGTGTGAGTACAGATGACTAGAAAGTCAAAGACCTCATGGGGATTCAGTCACTAAAAAAGGATAACTAATTCTCAAGGGTAGCCACAACTCTTTCCAAGATAGTAGAGAACATTTGTCAACCCATATTCACATTTTTGAAAATGAAGTAAAATTGTCAGGACACAGAGGAGGCAGTGATGTCTACTTGGAAGTTGCAATTTAGTCAATTTGAATGAAGGAAATGTTTTAAGCTTTTTTTTAACTTTACTATTGGGTATAAATTAAATATTTTACTTGGTTAATATAAAACTATTCTCTATTATCCATATAGTAGCATTTTAAAGCATAAAATCATCTCCTGTTACAAACAATATGATTTGTATTTGAAATTCTATTAGCTGAGTCAGGTAAGAATTTGAAGTATAGAATTCCACACAGTCTTACTGATAGTAATTGACCCATCCAGGTGTTCAAAAGAATTTTAATCAGGTTCAATTTTAATAAAATTAGTTCTGATTGAAATTTTTATCTGAGGAGAACTTTGAAAAATAAACTATTTTCTCTGGCAACTTTCATATTATATAATCATATGTATTTCATTTTATGGCTTTCTTTTATTTATCAAATTATCTTCTGATATTAAAAATTATTTTGTCATTTTCTTTTTATTTTAAAATGTTTCCACTGAAAATAATTTACTAATATGAAAATATTGCCAAAAAGTATTTTTTATGTTTAAACTCAGCACAAAATTGATAGTGCTATAAAAGCATGTCCATTTCACATTATACTATGAAGGATTCTTCTGATAGATTCGATATAATTTTAGATCATTTTATGATGTTTACTTTCCATCATTCTAAATGTTTAAAGTCTGGTGTAAACCGCAATCTGGTAACAGATTTATAGGGACACTTTTAGATGCATTTTCCATTTCTCTGAATAACAATTCACTTGGCTTTGCAATAGATCAAGTTTTGACATTAAAATGTGGAAGTGATCTTGCATGTCATGGCAAGGCATTGCACTTATCAAAGTCTCTACATTGGAAGACAAACTTCACCTTTTTTTAAGCAGTAAACTCCCTTGATTCCTGTTTTGAAGTACGTAATTACAAATGAAGTATACACAGAATGCTTAATAAATTTGAAAATTTAATAAGTCAATAGCAATATGATTTCAACATCACAGAAAAACAGGACTGGGTAGATCTGAAATTTGTAGTCCAAATATTCTTCTAATAACTAAACTCTGTAACATCCCCACTAAACCTCCATCTGAGATACGCCTGGTCACTTCCAGCTCTGGTGAAGTCCATGAGTCTTCATGCTATCATTTCATCTCAGGACATCTTTGCTTCAACCACTAAGTCTATTTCTAATTTATTGGGAAATAAAAAAATCAAATCAAAATACAGTTTCTCTTCCACAGAAATGTTCTTCAAATACTTGGAAAGCAACTCTTTGTCCATTCTAGTAAAATACTCCAGTATCTTTTGTTTTTATTATAAATTTGCTATATTTGAAATTCTCTTCCATTAAGTTTCCTTTTCCTTTTAATCCATTTACTTTATATGTCTTTGAATCTATTACATCCATTACTGAACCTATTACATCCATTACTCTCCATATAGAGAGTAGTTCTCTATATGGAGTCTAATCCACAGCAATTAGAGGTAGATGATCACCTCTCTTAATATGAATGTCATATTTCCTCTGTTATCACAGAATAAGATCACATTTAGCCTATGTAATGTGCTGAATGGCAATTACAATTGCACATTGTAATTTGTCAATTCAGCATAGTTTAATTGGACCAACTATGCTGTCTAATAAAATGCTTATGTGTCTTTCATGTATGATAATAGAAGCCCATATTCTTGCATCATGAAACTGTGTGATTAGCATTAAAAATTCAAGTAAAGCGGCAAATAGTTTCATTATTTGTGGAGATTAGTCAGTAACAAAATTGGAGAAGTTATGCCCTTAAAATTGGATTCAGAGAATATAGTTTAATATTAAGAATATGGACTCTGGAGGCAACCTGAAGAATCTCTTGATTCAGCTTTATCATCTATAAAAAGGGAATATGTCATTATCTAATTTGAAAAATGGTATAAGTATTAAAAGAGATAATTTTATGAATGTTTTTCACACAATGACTGGCACAGTAAGCACTGAAATAGATCTTATTCCTGCTAAAGATAATGGCAATGATGAAGTTTGGTGGATCTAAGGATCTCATGTTCATCATCTAAAGTTATTTTTCCTACATTAAAAGCTGAATTGCAGCACTACAACGTATATCGTCATAAGAGAGGGAAGAATATGCCTTTCAAACAAGTTTCAAGAGCTTACATCTGGTGAAAAATATATAAAATAAGCAGATTAGAAATTAACATGAAAGCTCTATACAATGTATATTTTTAATAAGCATGAAACATTATTGCAGTGTTATTTGGGTTTATCTGGAGAAATCCCAGTGGACTCAACAGAAAATACAGGATTTGAAGTCAAGCCAGAAGACAAACTTTCTTTCAGGCAAATCAGAAAATCAAAGGACCTGGGATCTTTATTGTCCTGGGAAAACAACTATAATTGTACAGAACTATGAGAAAGTGTGGCATTGCCAGAATGAGGAAGAGTGAAGCATAAACTGTGAGGGAAGGAAGGGAGGAGAGGAGACTCAATAGAGATTCCATGAAGGGCTTCAAGCCATGTACATGTTTTAAATGTTTATCCTACATCCAAAAGGAAATTATTGGAATGAACAGGGCAATTTCAAAACCATATTAATGACATGATCATATTCTTAGGTTTGAGAGGCTATTACAACAGGAATAGAACAGGGGTGATTGATTAGGCAAGCGTGTGCCTGAGGGGAGGGAAAACAGTAATAAATAAGAGGAACAATTCAATTGGGAAAAAAATGAGAGTATCATGCAGAAAAGTAGATATTAGCATGTAAAGAACAGATAGGGGGATACTAAGCAACAAAATATTTTTCGAATGTTAAGATGAATCTTAGACCCAGGGATTTAGTGCAAAAATGGAGGTTTCTTGGTTTTTGAAACACAATAGATTTTGGTTCAGTTTTCTGAAATAGGCAATGTAAAAGATTGTCTTAGTCTATTTTGTGCTATTATAGCAGAACACTGCAGATTGGGTAATATATAAAGAAATAAAGTACACCTTTCTTTCTCATGATTCTGGAGGCTGGGAAGTTCAAGATCAGGGTATTAGCATCTTATAAGGGCCTTCTTGCTGTGTCTTCATATGGTGGAAGACAGAGAACTCAGTCTTGTGAGCCTTTTTAATGGCAGGGTTGATTCATTTTCTTAAATGCACACTCCACCCCTGCCACACCCCCATCCCACACTAACCAACATGGTCTGTCTCAAATAGCATTTAGCTATTTGGCTGTGAGGTTAAAGAAAACAGACCATGTCGGTGGGGGGGAGTGGGGGTGGAGTGTGCATTTAAGAAAATGTTTCTTGAACCACAAAACTGAAACCAAATTGGTAAGCTCTTGAGATACATGGGGACCTAGCCTTAAAGATTAAAAGAATTTTATTTTTGAGACAGCGGGACCAAAACTACATACTACATGGGCAAGACAATTGTATCTGGGCATGTACATCATTGTCTTCTCTTCACCAGAGTCTGCGGCTACATTTATGTCTTTTCATACACTAATCATCACCACTTTGCCTTTTTCTTTCTTCTTTTTCTTTTCTTTTATTTCTTTTTTTTTTTTTTTTTTTTTTTTTTTTTTTTTTTTTTTTTTTTTTTTTTTTTTTTTTTTTTTTTTTTTTGAGACAAGGTCTTGCTCTATCACCTGCACTGGAGTCCAGTGGTGTAATCATAGCTCATTATAACCTGAAACTTCTGGCCTCAAACACTCCTCCAGCCTCAGCCTCCCAAAAGGTTGGGACTACAGGCATGACCAACTGCACCCAGCCTCTTTGCCTTTCCTCTAGTTTCCTGCTATAAAATGAGGTCACACTTCTCCCTTCCTACATCTAACCAAAAGATCCCAGCCTTAAAAGCACAACTATTTCCTCTGCATGAAATTTTCCTCATATATTTCAACATTGATCTGATCCTTTATTTGAAATGCTATTGCATATAAAATCAATACTCATATTTTAGTTGTTAGTTGTTCTCATTTTTTAATGATTGCTAGTTTTGAGGCGTAATTCAAGGTGCAAATTTTTGTCCTATTTTTTTTATCCTTCAGGGTTCTTTGACAATAATTGTTATATATGTGCAAAATAATAACATATTAATTTTATATGCCCAACTAAACATAAACAATGTTTTCCTGGTGAGTGTTGTAGGCAAGGGATCTGTGAACTTTTTCTTACATGACAAAATAGTAAATATTTTCAACTTTTCCGGCCAAATTTCTCCATTGCAACTGCTGGAATGAATGTTGTAGTGTAGAAGGAACCATAGAAAACAGAGAAATAAAGAGGCATGGCTGGGTGCAGTGACTCACGCCTGTCATCCCAGCATATTGGGAGGCTGAGATGGAGCTCAAGACCAGCCTGGCTAACACAGTGAAATCCCCGTATCTACTAAAAATACAAATAAGTAGCCTGACATGATGGTGGGTGCCTGTAATCCCAGCTACTCTGCAGGCTGAGGCAGGAGAATTGCTTGAGCCTGGGAAGCAGAGGCTGCAGTGAGCTGAGATTGTGCCATTGCACTCCAGCTTGGGCAGCAAGAGCAAAACTCTCTCTAAAAAAAAATAAAAAATAAAGAAAGAAGCATGACTGTGTTTCAATAAAACATTATCTATAGACACAGAAACTTGCATTTCAGATAATTTTTATATGTCAAGAAATATTATTGTTCAGAGCTCTTTTTTTTGTCCCAAGACATGCTCCTTTAGACTTATTTAAAATCAAAAAGAAAAATGACATTAAGTTCTATGTACAGAGAGTTTTCATCATGGAAAACTATGAGGAGCTAATACTTGAATATTTAACTTCATTAAAGACCTGGTGGACTCAGAGGATCTTCCTCTAAAGATTTTCCATGAGATGTTGCAGCAAAACAACATTTTGAAAGTTACTAGGAAAAAAGTAGTCAAAAAATGCTTAGTACTCTTCACTGAACTGGCAGAAGATAAAGAGAACTACAAAAAGTTATATGAACAGTTCTCTAGAAACATAAAGCTTGAAATACACAGACTCTCAAAATTGGAAGCAGCTTTCAGAGATGTTAAGATACTGAAATGGGCAAAGTGTCCTTATGCCCCTCGCAGGGCATGTGATACGGGAGTGGCTTGCTTCTTCGGTGCCCCACTGCTCAGAACCACTAGGGGGAGCAGGCAGGCCGTGGGGCATGTGGGCTCCGACCCCAAGGCAGCATCTAGGGGTGAATGTTCCCAGCTCCTGAAGTCCTGCTGGGCATGTGTTTGCCATCTGTAGGTAGCTTGTGTCGATCGGCTCAGTCGGACCCTCTGCCTTATTGCAAGGACAGAGGGCTTTCTGTATCCCAGGATTCTTGCCTTGGTGTATCAGAAAAATTAGATTACATGTGGGCTTGGAGAATAAGTGCAAGGTTTTACTGAATGGTGGAAGTAGCTCTCAGCAGATGGATGGGGAGCCAGAAGGAGTATGGAGTGGGAAAATGGCTTTTCCCTGGAGTCCGGTCACCCAGTGGCCAGATTCCCCTGGGCATCTGCGTCGTTCTGCCAGTGGATGGCCTGCGGCCGTCTGCTGATGCCTGTCGGTGTGTTCTTCCACTCCTCTCCACGTCCAGACACTTGTGTGCTCTTCTGACAGTTTTCTTCTCTCAACCTCCAGCCGCTTGTCTCTGTGGCTGCCAAAGTCTTCGGGTTTTTATAGGCACAGGATGGGGACATGGCCAGCCAAAGTGGTCTTGGAAACTGCAATCTTTGGGCATGAAATCAGAAATGCCTGTCCTTACCTAGATACATGGGCACAGTCCTGTGAGTGGAGCCCTAGCCAGGGATCACACACAATGCTCTCTACCCAGCACTTCCATGCTCACCACCCATATCAATACAACACATTTGCTTCTGGTGATGAAATGGTTTCTCTCAAGGACTATTGCACCAGAATGAGAGAAAGCCAGAAACATTATGTCACAGGTGAGACCAAGGACTGGTAGCTCACTCATGCAGCCTTTGTGGAACATCTTTGGAAGTTTGGCTTAGAACTAATCTAGATGATTGAGCCAACTGATGAGTACCGTGTCCAACAGCTGAAGGAATCTGAAGGGAAGACTTTAGCATCAGTCACCAAAGAAGGCTTGAAACTTCCAGAATATGAAGAAGAGAAAAACAAACAGAGAAAAATACGAAGTTTGGGAATATCTGCAAAATCATGAAAGATATCTATTGGAGAAAAAAATCAAAAAGGTAGTTGTGCAAAGCAACTGGTGACGTCCCCATGCTGTATTGTCACAAGCATGTATGGCTGGACAGCAAACATGGAAGGAATCACAAAAGCTCAAGCCCTAAGAGATAGTTCAATGATAGGTTACGTGGCAGCAAAGAAACACCTGGAGCTAAATACTGACCACTCGGCTACAGAGACCTTGAGGGAAATGGCAGAGGCTGACAAGAACTAGTCTGTGAAGGATCTGATTGTCTTGGGTTTTTTGTTTGTTTGTTTTTTGAGATGGAGTCTTGGTCTGTCGCCCAGGCTGAAGTGCAATGGCGCAGTCTCGGCTCACTGCAACCGCCACCTTGATGGTCTTGAACTCCTGACCTCGTGACTCACCTGCCTCGGCTTCCCAAAGTGCTGGGATTACAGGCGCGAGCCACCGCATCCAGTCCATCTTAGTTTTATGAAGCTGCACTCCTATGTTCTGGATCCAGTCTGGAAGATCTCCCAGACATATATTAACAAGATTACAGGATAATCAAACTCAACCTGGGTATTGATGAATATGATCCTACTGCTGATGATATCATTGGTGCTGTAACTGAAGAAATGCTGCCTCTCAAAGGAGATGATGACACATCGTGCATGGAAGAAGCAGACGAAGTGCTAGCTGAGGAATGACTTGTACATGTATTCAATGCTCTATCTTTATTCCTTCTGATAATATATTTTCAAGGAATTTTGTCTTGGTTTTCATTAACATCTAAAAAGTCTGAATGGCATGACAATAACTATTACAAGGGGAAGATAAGATTTACTTCTAAGCGATGCTGTGATCCGTTAGGTACTAAAGCAGAGCTGGTATGCTTTCCTAGTTTCACATTGGCTTATTTTAACAGATTTAGGTAATGTGTGTTGTAAGATGTATGTAACCCAAAGTTAACTTTGTGGTCTAAAGTGTTTAGCTATCAAGTGGGATTCCTTAGTAGACCAGATCTTTTGCCACTGAAGTGTTCTGAGATACACCTTGGCGTTTAGAACAAAATTATTTTTACGTCTTCTAAGATCTACTTTTTCAACTTTGCATCTGCTGTAGTTGCCAACTCTGCACATACCAGTACTCTAGAAATACGTTAAACTGGAGCATGAAACTCTCCACAGGGCTTGGCTTCCAAAGAAAAGTATTATTGGAAGAACAAAATTATAAGCTTACCTAGGCATATTGTAAAGCCCTTCAAAAATAACTCAGAGAGAGCTTGTAAATTGAAATATAGTGCCTAAATCACGTTTGGCTTTAAAAGGTTTAACAAATATAGAGAAGTTAAAAAGAAATTTATTCTTATTTTGATTTTTTCCAACCATAGAAAAATGTGTAAAACATTCTTGGTATATACAAATAAAGTGGCAGGTAATATAAAAAATGTGGCTGGTGAGATTTCACCTGTGGGCCATAGTTCAATGATTCCTGCTATAGATCAAAATTATTAACATACAAAGGTTAAAGTCAGCTAAGCAATGCATTCTTACATGTGTTAGAGCTCTTCTTTTTATCTGAAATTTTAAAGCTAGAAAGTGGCTTCAAGAATTTTCAGTCTTTGTTTTATGAGGCAGTGTAGCGTGTATGTTCACATGCATGAGCCATGAAGGATTCATCATAAGTTTTGTTATTCGTGATGACCTGGGGCTTGCCATGTAATACCTCAAATCTCAGTATCCTCAACCATGTCATAACAACTATCTCCTAGGGTTTTGTGAGCATTCAGTATATCAGTAATACACTGTTTTGGTTAGAAGAGTGCCTGGCACAAAATAAAACTTTTTAAAAATGTATTAGATTTTTGAACACTTGCTACTACTAAATTTTTTCGAGAAGATTTCATCAAAGTTGTTTAGAATTAAATGACTTTCATCACCTATTTAGGTGACAGGACTAATGCTAAAAAAACAGTAACAGACATATTTCTCTTCATTCCTCAATGAGAATGAATTTTTGAGTTTAGTTCTTCGTGAAATATTTAGTTTTGATAAGATATAAAATCTCTTTGACTTAAATGTACTCTAGAAAAATACAGTTTGTCTTGCCTTGGTTTGAGATATGCTTCTCATTGTACACAAAATTCCTATATTTAGTAAATTCATGTCAGGCAGGAAAAAGTAGAAATATATTTGCTCTGGTTGGAAAAATAAAAAAGGGAAGAACTTGAATGTTTAATATAAGACTATAAAAATACTTCCAAAGAATGCATTATTAAATATTTATTTCTCATTGACACTTATTGTAGAGACCAAAGTAATTAAATGTTTTAAAACCTCTTTTAAGTCATTCTGATTAATTAAGCTAAGAAAGGAGCTGCCTAGAGTTCTTTGTATTACAAGGTGATAGATGATAGGTAGCTAGACAGCTAGATAGATACATAGATAGATAGATAGATAGATAGATAGATAGATAGATAGATAGAAGATAGATAGATAGATAGTTTTTTTTTAAGATACCATACCTGTGATGTTAGATATAAGTAATTGGCAAAGTTACACTTCTGACTGACAATTATTATGTGCATTCTGCATTTCTTGAAATCTTATATCTGGAAAAAGATAACTCTTTATAAAAATATTTAAATCTGTTATAAGTAAAAGGAAAACAAAGCAGTTACAGGAATTATGTTGTGTTTAATGTGATACTGAGTTATGTCACTGACTATATATCTACCACTGAATTATGAAATGTTAGGAATACTGTCAAGAAACTTGGCATATAAAAATTTTGATATAAACTACTCAAGAAATAAGCATAAATGATGTTTATTCAGTGATTCCAAAATATATAAACAGGAAGTGTTGGATACAGTAATCTTAAATTCAAGAAGTGGGAAAAAAATATGCTCAAGTCTGTAGTTGATTCTGTATAAATAAATCGAACTTCTATGAATAATTGTATAGGCAGACCAATTCATGTAGCAAAAAAAAAATAAAAAGGGACAGTTTGATAGGTTTGTATCTATTTTATAAAACACTCTTCTGGCCAGATATGTGCAGTTATTCACTTTTAAAATCATCTGTAATAACAGATATACATCTCTTTCTGAAGAAAGGTATATGACCTAGGACTGACTTACTTCAACATAGATGAACAAAGATAAAAGGAACCTGATGACTATTAAACAGTCAAAACCATTATTTTACCAATAAAGAAAAAGAGATACTGAATAATAAATCAATATATCTTTCCTTTGGTAGCTGGTGAATGTCAGAGTTAGGACTAAAGCCCAGATCTCATGACTTCACACATGTAAACTTATTTTAAAGAATATTTTGCTTTCAGCTGATAAATGTGTCATGTGGTCTAAGCACTTTGGGAGGCCATGGTGGATGGATCACAAGGTCAGGAGTTCAAGACATGCTGGGTCAAGAGGGTGAAATCTTGTCTCTACTAAAAATACGAAAATTAGCTGAGCGTGGTGGCATGTGCCTGTAATCCCAGCTACTCGGGAGGCCGACGCAGGAGAATCACTTGAACTTGGGAGGTGGAGGTTTCAGTGAACCAAGATCGTAACACTGCACTCCAGCATGGGAAACATAGCAAGACTGTCTCAAAAAAGAAAAGAAGAAAAGAAATTATCAAAATGTCTGCATCACATTGTGAAATATTTTAGAGAGGCCAGAGCATGGGAGAATTGGAAGAAGAAATGATATCCACAGTTGGGCCCCTGGTTACTATAAACAATAGTAAGAAAGAAGAGAGATTTTTATGGTAACAAATTTTAAAATGCATGAAAATTTACCATACACTAATTAACAATGAACTTGTTTCAAAGATTTTGTCCACACTTTAAAAAAAATATCAGATTGAAAGATGAATAAATGGATAATCTGGAAATGGTTCAGAGAGGCATCTTATTTGCATAGGTTCCAAAGATACTACCATCAAAATCACTGAGATAATCATTTCCAGTTCCACCACAATCATTACAAATGTTAATCTAGAAAGAGATCTAATGATCTCTGCATTTAATATGGATGACAGGATTTGTTAAGATCAATAGCTACTGAAAAGTGACTTCTCTCCACCTTTAATTGTCTGTGCTTACTTGATTCAGTATTAGGATTAGCCCTAAACAATTTTCAGAGGGTCATATTTTTTACCACATCAATGTTAAAGAACAAGTTAGAAATGCTTTCAACTAAAGCAGATATTCAAGCAAAACTTCCATAGGGAATTAGTTAAAACAAAAGCTTATATTCGGTGTGAGTTCACATGAGTTACCCACAAAGAAGCACAGGATGTGGTTGTGTGCCAGAGGACCTAGAAATGTTACATAATCTGGCTAAAAAACATTTTTCTGTCAGCTGCTGAGTGATAATGAGCTTCTGTAGCTTCATGTTAAACATTAGTTTCAACTCTTATTCTGTAACCTTTGAAAAAAAGAACTTAAGAGCAGCTTTTGTTTGTTATAGGTTTGGGAAGCGGAGAATATTTTTGTAACTCTCTTCTGAAAATTACTTCATGTTCTCAGTAGTAGAGAAGGCAGATACAGATGTAAAAGCTCCCGGATGGAAGAACATAGACAAAAATCAAAAAGGTTCTGATATTCAAATGATAGAAAATAATTCAGTCAGGCTGAGGTCAGTGCTGTTATGAGATCAGATTAGGCAATGCAGCTACTGTTTTAGAGTAACAAAGGTGGTAAAATGGAACAAAGTAACACATGGCAGTTTAGGAAATGCATGTGTTCATGTGAACACCAGATCTCAAAGTAAAAATTATAGAGGTTGCATGAGTCCATCCATAAGAGTGAGTGATAAAATACCCTGAAAGACATGTTAATTTCCTGATTCCCCAGAACCTGTGAATGTGACCTAATTTGCGAATAATGGGGGTTTTGTAAATGCAATTAACTTAAGGATCTCTGGATAATCAGCCTGATCATCCACTAAATCCAAGTATCCCTGTAAAATACACAGAAAGAGAGACACAGAGACACACTGAAAGAAGAACAAAATCATGTGAAGACAGAGGTAGAGAGTGGAGTTTTGCAGCTAGAAGCCAAAGACCATCTTGTGAAAGGAAAATAAATCTTGGGACCCCAAAATCACTAAGCCAAAGGGAAAAGTCAGGCTGGGAACTGTCAGGCAAACCTGCCTCCCATTTTATTCCTAAATAAGATAGGTACAAAGATGAAAAATGGGGAAAAATAAATAGCTACAAAGATGAAAAGTTCTCACAATTTGTCCACAAGGAAATTCCCTGTGGGCCTCAAGATCTTTACCCTAAAACAGTTCTGTTTAATTCCACCTAGTAATATAAATTGATAGCTTATTTTCATAGATACAGGACAAAGGACAGAACTCAAAGTCATCCCTCTGTTCACCTGAGAAAAGTGCATTTTTGACTGATTCTTCTGCCCTATTGTTTAGGTACAAATGCAGATTCACTGAGCCAGACTAAAGCATAAATTATTATTTCTCTGCGCTTCTCTCACATGTAAATTGTATATCCAGTGAAAGACTGATCAAAGACCCCAAAAATGCAATCTTTAGTGCCTTATGTACCTATGACATGAAAGCTCCCTGCTTTGACTGGTCCCACATTTTCAGACCAAACAAATGTACCTCTTACACCTATTGACTGGTTTTCATGTCTCCCTAGAATGTATACAGCCAAGCTGTACCCCGACCACCTTGGGCACATGTCATCAGTACCTCCTGAGGCTGTGTCACAGGTGTGCCCTTAACTTTGGCAAAATGACTTTTCTAAATTGATTGAGACCAGTCCCAGATACTTTTGGGTTCAAAGTCTGGAGTCATTTGAAGCACAAAGCTCCAGGAAAAGAATTCTGAGAGCCTCCAGCGGGAATGCATGCTTATCAACACCTTGATTTGGACTCTGGCTTCCAGAACTGTGAGATAATAAATTTCTGTTGTTTTAAGACACCAAGTTTGTGGTAATTTATATGAGAGATTCAGGAACTAATACCAAGTGCTTTAAAAAGAATTAATGTTACATGATAACAGAGGAACATTGCAAATATACATTTACTGAGCACAGTGTGACTATCTTATATCAAAACTGTTAGAATTTATATGACATGCAAAGATAAAAACTCCTAGGAATTAGAAATGCTTCTGAACCAAATAACTATTGAAGAATTAGTTTTTTCAGTTTATCATTTTTTTCAATTTTTACAAGGTATTCATTTTTAAAATACATACCCATTAAAGTAACAATGTCTAATTTAAGAATACGATAGAAGAGAAAAAACTTTTCCTCTACCCTTTTGATTTTATGACTGGGAGGCTTAAAATTAAAGTAACAAACATATTAACAGGAGGAAAGGTAAACAATTTTATTAATATTTATATGCACGGATTTTTACAGAAAAGAAGTGAAACTCTAAGAAGTGGTTAGATTCAGGTTTATGTACCATTTTAACAAAGGAAATGTCTGGGCTTTATGGGACAATAGATTGTCAGGAAGGGATGAGTTAATGCAAGATAAGGACCACTTTAGTAAGGTTTGCTTATGCAGCCTAATCTTGGTGACCACTCTCTGTCTCTGGTGACAAGAGTTGCTCTCCTATTCCTGGTATGGGAAAGAGGGAAGCCTTAACAAGGAAAGTTGTCAACACCCTCACAAAAGGAAATTTTGCCCTCCTTTTAGGCAGAATATGGGAAGCCAGATACCTCTTTCTTCCTCTGCTGAGTTTGAACTGCTTTTGGCTCAAAATAATCCTTATGCCAAAGTGGATTATTGTGAAGTGGCATATTCTGGACTTCTTCAGTCCTAAATAACCATCTTGCTTAGATTATGTGGACCATGCATAAAATAAGCAAGTATATAAACATGCACACACTTGCTACCACAATTCATAAGATTGTTATTATTATTCACTAGTTATGGTGTAAAACCTAAGGTTAGTTACAATGGTTTCTTAATTATCTAAGGTCACAAAGGTATTTAAAGGTATAGCCGATACTCAAACTAGCACTTGTCTTAACAAAGCTTGCCTTCTGAATCATTCCACTGTTGCCATGTAACCTAGTCTCACATTTACATAGCTCATTATGATACCAGAAGTAATGAATCTGGTGGAAAAAGTCATTTACATTTTCATTGTGCTCTTATCATATTTAGTTTTCATTTATTGCCTTATGCATTCAAGTATAATTTCTGTTGTTACAAGGCTTAAATGCCAGCAACCAGATAAGTGATAAACAAGTTGGCACAAGATTATCATTTCCTCTATAAAGATAGTCCTTAAAAATATTCCCTAGATGTTTAGGCAGCAGATGGTATCTAATAAGTTAAATTCCAATCTCAGTCATGAGTGAGCAACGATTAAATTTTAAATCAAATCATATCCTCAGAAGTATCTTTATATCTCTTTTTATTCGTTAATTGCACTCCGAATGGTTCAAGTCTTAGAAGTAATCAATACAATTCCATGTGTCTTTCCATTTAGTAAGAAATGTTCATTTATAAGCTTTTACAGATAATCAATAAGACAGAGAATTATAAAATTATGTTTACTATTTCATTTAACAACACAAAATATATTGAGCTCTTAATATGTGTCAAGCTCTGAGGATAGTTAATCAAGTATGATTGCCTGAACTATAAGAATGTTTCTATGGCATAGGGACTTCAGAACTTGAAGGACAAAGACGTTGTACAAGGTAGAGAATAAAATACTTTTTGGGGTAGATTAGAGATTGATCTTGAGAGGTAAGTAGGAATTACTAGACAGACAAAGCATAGGTGGATATTTAATGCACAGAGAATTCCAAAGCCAGATAAGAAAATTTGAACACAAGCAAATTTTTCTTCTAAGCAAGCACAATCTAACATTATTTGCACATTTACTGTAAGGTGAGGATGTGGACATACTAGAACTCTTATACACTATTGATGGGGATTGTAAAATACTACAACCAGTTTGTCAAACACTCAATAATTTCTTAAAAAGTTAAACCTACACCTACAATATGATCTATCCATTCATCTCCATAGTATTTATCTAAGAGAAATAAGAGCATATGAGAAGACTAAAACTTCAGCACAAAGATTTACAGTGGATCTATTTGTAATGACCTAAAACTGGAAACAATTCAGATGTCCATCAGCAGGTGAATGGATACGTGAATTGTGGAATATTCATTCAATGGAATACTACTCAACAATAAAAAGGAATTATCTATCAATTCATGTGTCAACATGGATACATCTTAAAATAAACATACTAAGTCAACGAAGTCAGAAAAAAGTTACATAGTGTATGTTTCCATTTACATAAAATTACAGACTATCCCCAACTTACAATATGATTTTGATGTCCAAATTTTTGACTCCACAATGGTATGAAAGTAATATTCATTCAGGATAGACTATACTTCAAATTTTGAATCTGAGTTTTCTCCTGAGCTAGCAGTTGGCTCTATGACACTTCTCTGATGGTTAGCAGTGGCAGCAAGCTGCAGCTCTGAGTTAGCCTCATGGTGATGAGGGTAAACAACTGATACTCTACAGTGTACTGTGTTGCCAGATAATTTTTCCCAGCTGTAGGCTAATGTAAGTGTTCAGAATACATTTACTGTAGGTTAGACTAAGCTATAAGTGATGTTCAGTAGGTTAGATGTCTTAAATGTATTTTTGACTTAGGATATTTTCAACTTACCATGAGTTAATTGAGATGTAACCTGATTATAAGTGTGGAGTCATCTATATAGGAGATTGAAATTTATTTACTTTGACAGAAAATATATCACCATATGCCTGAGAATGATATAAGGGCTGATAAAAAGGGGCGAAAAATGGATTACAAAGAAACACTTGGAATCTTTAGAGGTGATAGATACGTTCTATATCTTGATTGTGGGGATGAATTCATGGGCATGTACCTTTTTCAGAGGTAACCCAAATTTACACTTTAAATATGGGCAGTTAATTGTATGTGAATATTACCTCAATAAAGTTATCAAAATAGATAATCAAAAGTTGACAGAATTAAAATAAGAAATAGACAAATCTATGATCTTAAGGACTGAAAAAAGTACCTCTGTAACTGAAAGAAAAATCAGAAAAATTACCAATAACAATAACAAAATTATTATTGGTAATGTTGCAGAATACTTGGAACAGTATGCCTGACAAAAATGCTACTAATTGGAATGCATATAACAGTGCAAATAACTGTGGCAAAATGCACACTTATTTAATTCCAAAGGAACTGTTACATCAAAAAATGAATGATGTTAATAAGGTAAGTAAACATATTTTATGTGACTCAAGTAATACAATGTGTGGTGCCTATGACAGAACTGAGACAAAATAAATAACCAAATAACTAGAAAATCAAAATTATTTTGAAATTAAATAGCACACTTCTAAATTTCTCTAAGGTCAAATAAAATATCTTAATGGAAACTATAAGATGTTTTTATTTAAATAATGAGAAAATAATACAAAGTACAACTTGTACCATGCAGTTTAATTAAAATTTGCTAGGAACATCGCAACTCTAAATTCATGTATTAGAAAAGAAGAAGAGCTGAAAATCATTGACCTCAGCATTTATCTACAAAATAAAATAAAAACAGCTAAGTTGATAGGGAAAAAAATAGAAAGCTAAATATGCCTTTTAGTGGGGGCATTTAGCCTATTTACATTCAAGGTTAGTATTGATATGTGTTGATTTGATCCTGTCAATGTGTTGTTAGCTGGTAATTATGCTGGCTTGTTTGTGTGGTTGCTTTATAGTGTCACTGGTCTGTGTATTGAAGTCTGTTTTTTTATTAGCCACTAGCAGTCTTTCCTTTCTATATTTACTTCTCCTATAAAGAACTCTTATAAAACAGTTCTGATGGTACAAACTCCCTGAGAACTTGCTTATGTGATAAGGATCTTATTTCTCCTGGCTTAAAAAGCTTAATTTGACTGGATATGAAATTCTTGGTTGAAGATATTTTTCTTTAAGAATATTCAATATAAGCCTTCAATCTCTTCTGAGATGTAGGGTTTCAGCTGAGAGGTCCACTGTTAGACTAGTGGAGTTCCCATTGTAGGTGACCTGCTGTTTCTCTCTAGCTGTCTTTAGCATTCTTTTTGTTTGTTTGTTTTTATCTTGAAAAATCTGATTTACAGGTCTTCGGGAAATTCTTCTTATATAGACTCTTGCAGGAGTTCTATGCATTTCTTCAATATGATTTTTGGTCTTCCTGACAAGGTTGGGGAAGTTTTCATGAATAATATTCTGAAATAACTTGTATATTTTGCTTTTTCTTAATTTTTGAGTTGTATGTATTTATGTAGTGCTATGAATATATAATTATTAAATAAAATCAATTTTGCTGTGCTAAAGTCCATTTTAAGATTATTTGTCTAAATAAGAAGCAGAATAAAAATATGAAAGTTATGAGAAAGAATTATAGTTATGTAGACAAAAATATGAAATAAGTCTAACATGGACAGATATTTTGGAGGCAGGAAGCAAACCGGCTGAGAAAGCAATTGTAAATTAAATGGTATAAGAAATCTTGCAAAGGATAAAAAAGTAAAGATCTAACTTCATAGAGCAAATATAATGCTTATTTTTTTTCATATTTCTGTACCATCCCCTAGTATAATATTGAGCAGATAGTAAAACTATGCCCTACTTTTATTTTATTATTTTCAAGGGTTATGTTAATGATTATCCTAAAAATGAAAAGCAAATTTTAATAAAAGTATACACTCTTGAATATTAGCTAATTTTGAATCCTTAAATTGTTCTCATTTATCATAATTATTAAAACTTGAACCCAATGTAGTCTTTGATATAAAACTAAATAAATATTTGATAGCAGATACTAGCAATTATTAAATATATTTCAATGATTAATAATATATAGTATCTTCATAAAATCTTTGAAATCATTGACCTAGCTTTTAAGTATTTATTTTAAACATAGGTTTACATTGTAAACTATATGTTCAGAGGAATAAAGTGTACATTTCTATTACTTCTGATAAGAAATATCAATTGCACTTTAATCCTCATATTTCTAAATCTCAACACTTTAGTTCAAGTTCTTTTGTGTTTGAAATAGCAGTGTATTCACAGATCAATTACTCTCATTCAGAAATCCTACAGCTAAATACCCTTAGAGAAATAAGCACTATAGGATTTTAGAACCAAAAGCGACAGGATTATATAGTAAAACATGAAAGATACGAAATAGCTAAAATGCAAAGGATTTTCACATATTAAAATATCCTCCGTGTAACAAAGATTACAAGGGATTACACACATACACACACACACACATTTGAGAAGAGTCTAATTCAGTTTCACTTTAAGCAATCATTGGCAGATCATATTTTCTAAAGATCCTTGCAATACTTTCCATTCAGTAAGATGACTTAGAACATTTTCAAACATTGCCACAACTCTATTAACAGATATAGCTGCTTCCATTTCCCTTAAATTGTATTTGTGGCTTGCTCTTGATAAAAAGAATGAATGGCCAAAGTAGCAATAAGTGACTTTCAAACCTGGATCATAAAGGTGATCAGTTTCCGCCTGGTTCACTAGAACACTAACACTGGAGTGCTGAATTGCCACATAGGAATCTAATGGCCCTAGGTCCACAGTGATGAGAGGAAGTTCAGGTCACATGGAGAGATCAGATGTCAGGGTTGACACCTCAAATGTGGCTGAGATTGAGGCTAAGGGTAAGCAATACCCACAACACATGTGAGCAAATATTCCTTCAGATAATTCTAGCTCCAAGCAGTCAAGCTTACTCAGGCTTTAAGTCTCCAAAACTAAATCCCCAGCCACTGTAGAGCAGAGACAAACCATTTTCATTGTACTGATTATGGACCTCAGAATTGATGATTAAATGAAGGTTGTTTTAAGCCACTTAGTTTTGGAATATTCTGATATGTGAAAATAGTTACTAAAAGAAGTAAACAAAAAACGAATGAATTACTATAATTATACTTGAAAATCAGCCATGAGACTCTGTCACTCAACTCCAGCTATTTTCAGATGGGTCACTACAACTTTAATAGCATCATAGTGTGATAATTACTCTTTGCCAATGACTATTTATATGAGTTCATGAAAGCAACCAGCTCTCAGTGAAGAGTTCACAAATTTAAATTGTTTGAAAAGGACAATTTGGAAGTAATATTGAACATTTAAAAACTGAATATGAGGGAGAATGAAATTATCCTTTAGATGGAAAACATTTTTTTTTCTTAGTTAGTTTCATTCAAGGAATGACTTCTCTTATCCCAGAGATATAAAATCAAAATACCTGATCTTTTAAGCTAGATAAATATATGTTAATATAATGTGTTTTCTAAAAAAGAAAAAATGTCATTGACTAGACTCATAGAGTGAAAAAAAAAAAAAGAAAATATGCCTGAAATAGTGAGGGAAGGATTTGCAAGTTTAGTTTATATGGTATGGTCTAGACATTTTATCTACACAATAATTTATTCACCTAAAGTCATTTATTTTTGTGATGAGCACTAAAAAATTACTTTAATATATACCAAAATTATGTATTTTGGATCGTTTATAATGTTTTCCAAATATTACTTGCATATTTAAAAAAATAGCATGCAATCAAATGTGTTGAATTTAATGAAGGAGTCTACTGCTTTAGTTTTCAATAAGCTAGATATATACATACATGTACACACACACTCAGCATAAACAATAAAGGAAATGGTAACAATAGTAATAAACATCCGAGGATAATTGCATAGATCCCAATCTAGTTATTTTTTTCCATGTAGAGATACATACATAAGGTTGCCAATTTTCCAAGCTTAAAAGAATTCTTAAATCAACATTTCATTATGAAATAGCCTGTTTGTTTGTTTGTTTGTTTTAATTGTGGCTCAGTTCATTAAAATAGATATTTTGGCTTACAGCGTGATTCATTGAGTATGAGATCAAACATGATCACTAAATGACACAGGTAGCACAATAGCAAGAAGACAGAAAAATCAGCATGGTTTAAAGAAGCCTGGTTTGATACCTTCATATCAGTACCTTGAAGTGGTTTTTCATATGTGAAAAAGGAAAAAATTCTCCATTTCATCTAAGTATAGAAAACTACTAGAGAATTAGTCATCAATATCAAAATGCAAATGAGGGTAATCCATGAAAACTGACTCACTGAAAATTATTAATGATAGTGGAAAGAAGGCAAAGCCCAGATGAACTGTTGCATTTGTCAGTTAAGGTGAGGATAGCAGGTAATAAGAAGAAAGGCTGTCATTGCTCAGCTATTTAAAGTTATTTTCAGCAAAATTAAATTGTAGACCCCAGGGCAGTAATGAAATCCTTGTGCATATTGAATGCCTGTAATTCTTCATATATCTGTTAGGTATTTATAGAATATTGGTTCTATAGCCAAGGCCATTTCATTGTTAAGCTTCTTCTACCTGTATATGTGTTTGGAGTGAATTTGCAAGATGTATGAGAAAATCTATTAATGCTTTAAAGAAATATGAAGTTCTGTACAGAAATTGAAGAAAATTAGATTTCATAACCTCTGCATCTTAAGAGGTTGTAAATATGTATTAAGGAGGTTCCTATGTGCATTCTATATCAACCTCTATGAAATTCTGATTTGTTATTTGTTTTTTGCTCCAAGACCAATAATCTGAATGTGTGAAAAATCAGGGTATATTGTTTCACCTCTAACAAGAAAGGGACTTGGAAGTCATCATTCCTATATATACACATGTGCATATATATGTATGTGCATGTGTGTGTGTACATATATATATATATAGAGAGAGAGAGAGAGAGAGAGAGCAATTGAAAAATCAGTGAGTTTTCTTGCATGCATCAGACAATTTCAATGCTTTGGATCTGAAAAAACAGGTGAATACAAAGAAACAAACCTCAGCTCAGGTTACTTAGAAGGGACCCTGATAAAATTATAAACGGGGACATTTCAATAGTAGTTAATAAATTGTTGGAGGCTCACTGTGGACTACCTTGAGAATAAAAAACTGCGGGGGACTGTAAACTTAGAGGGATCCTCACAAGTTTACGGGTTTGATCTCCAGGTAAGTTACCAGGTTCTCATGGTGGAGAACTAAGAAAACTCAACTCATGTCATTGGCAGGGGAGAGGACAAAAGTGACCACTTTGAATTAGACTTAGGCATGCTCCAGAAAAAATGGATTATTTTCTACTGAAAATGAACTTGCCAGTGACTTATCTCACGTAGGCAGAAAAGCAATTATCCAGTTCCAGCACTCTCCGCTTTCTCATCTCACCTGAGTTTGGAGGAGGGGAGAGAGATAAAAGATGCTTGTAAAGGACATAGCTCTGGGATGCAGAACTACAAAAGACTGAGATTTTATGTTAAGTTATAAAACACCCCTCCTACCCTGTGCCTTATTCTCACAATAACAGAGCTTCGGGTGCCATTTAAAAAGGAAATCTTAAAGAAACAAAAAACAAAGAGAGACAAGTAAGAATACCAGAGGAATTTGAAGGCCTCGTCACCGATGGTTACAGCAAACATTAAATACAGTTCAAGTCCTAGAAAGATGTACATAAAACCTCACACTTAATAAAAGAAAAACTTCAGCCAAATTAAATTTAAAAGAGTTTAACTGAGCTATGAAAGATTTGTGAATCAGGCAACTTGTGAGCGAGAATAGGCCCTGAGACTCCAGCGCAGCCACGTGGTTTATGGATAGAAAAAGGTAAATGAGGTACAGAAACAGCTGGATTGGTTACAGCTCGGCCTTTGACTTATTTGAACTGTTGGCTGCATTTGAGCGGCCGAAACTTGGTGAGTGGCACAGTATAGGCTATGGTCTGTTTATACCTCCACTTGTTAAAATTCACAATGTACAAAGAAAACTTTAGGCAGAACATAAAATATGTAAGGAGGTGGCTTCAGGTTAAACTTGATTAAACACACTAAAGACCTATCCACTTCATTTTCTATAACTTAATATATCATGCTATGCTTTCAACAACAACAAAAATGATAAGTCATGTGAAAAGGCAGGAAAACAGTCTGAAAAGAAAAATCAAGCCTCAAAGCAGGTATCAGAATTTTTACAGTGGCTTTAAAATAACTATGATTGATATGCTAAGAGCTCTAATGAAAAAGGTTGACAACATACAATTACATATGTGTAATATAAGCAGAAAAATAAAACTATAAAAGTATCAATAGAAATTCTTAAAATTTAAAACATTATAACAAAAAGAATGATTTGGATATACATATCAATAAACTGGCTGAGGAAAGAATTGGTGATCTTACACATCAGCAGAAACTTTTCAAGTTTTCTCTTTTATTTCTATTAAAAAAATGAGAAAAACGCAATCTCCAAGAACTTCTGGCAAATCCAAAAGTTGTAACATATGCACAATTGGAATGCCAAGAAGAGAAAAATAAAAGAACAGAAAAAATATTTGAAGAAAGAGTGGTGGAGAACATTACAAAACTGGTGACAATTAAGAAACCATAGATCCAGGAAGCTCATAAGCCACCTCCTTTTTATATTTACAAAAAAAAAACTAAAAACAAAACATAAGACAAATAACAAAAAACGACACCCATGCATAGCAAAGTCAAGCTGCAGAAAGAAAAAGACAAAAAAGGAAATTAAAAAAAAAGGAACACCTTAGCTAGGAAGGAACAAAGAAGGAGAAACATTACACCAGAGTTCTTGACAGAAGTTATGTCAGCAAGAAGAGTGTGGAGTGAATTATATCAAGAGTAGAAAGAGAAAAAGAAAACACCAATCTAGAATTCTGTATCCCACAAAATGATCCTTGAAAAGTCATCAACAAATAAATATTTGCTCAAACAAAAGCTAAGGGAATTTATTACCAGAGACCACCCATGCAGAAAATGTTAAAGTATTTCTTCAGAAAGAAGAAATATGATATGTCAGAAAATCATATCTACATAAAAATAGAAAAATCAGTGGAAAAGAAATAAGTGAAAGTAAAATAAAATTTTTCATATTCCAAATGAATCTAATAGGTGTGGATTTTTGAACAAATACTAACAATTTATTATTTATTCCATATGGATAAGAAAAATAAATGACAACAATTTTTTAAGGGATAGAGAAGGGAAGTGGAAATACTCTATAAGTTACCTGAACAACCAGTAAGGAGGTATAGAGTTATTTTAAAATGCACTTGAATTAGTTGTATGTGGCAAACTTTAAAATAACCATTTTTAAAAGTATAATTAATAGGCTAAGAGAGCAAGTAAAATAAAACAATTTAAATTTCAGTGAAAACCAGGAAAGATATCAAAAGAGAAGAAGAGATAAAAAAGAAACAATGTTCAAAAAATTTTAAAAAGGTACAAACATAACAGATATTTATTGAAATATATTAATAATCACTTTAAATGTGAACGATCTAAACATATCAGTTAACAGACAGAAATTCTAAATGCAGGGGGAAGAACTCATCTATTCGTTCCCTACAAGAAGCCAATTTTAAATGTAAAGACATAGATAGGCTAAAAATAAAGGAGATGAAGAAAGATATAGATGCTATCACTAATCAAAAGAGTGTGGGAGCAACTTTATTCATTTCAGACAAAACGGAACAGAACAACGAAAATCATCACAGATAGAGGGACATTACATGATGATAATGATAAAAGGTTTAATTCTCCAAAAAGACATTAACAAATCTTGAAGTATTCACTTAAAAATTGAGTGTCAAAATATGTGACAAAAACTGATAACCACAGGGAGAAATATACATATCTATTATTACAGATAGAGAGTTCAACCCCTATTTCAGTAATTGATAGATCAAGAAGACAATGAGCAAAAATATAGTCAACCCCTCAACAGCATTATCAATCAACTTGATCCAACTGACATTAATAAAATACTCATTCCAATAGCAAAACATACGTTCTTTTCAACCTCAGGGAATAGTCTCCAAGATAAAGAACATTCTTGGCCATTGAACATACATGTATAAAATTAAAATAACAATAATCATTAAAAAATATGTTCTCAAACACAAGGAATTTAAAAATAGCAAAATGATAGTAGAAAAATTTCAAAATACTTGGAGATTGAGGAATATACATCTAACTAACTCAAGGATCATATAAAAGAAGAATGTTTGAACCATTTTAAAATATTTTTGAAAAGTGGGATGAGGGCAACTTATATTTAAATCCTCTCACATCACAGGCTCTTCAGGTGCACTTTGCATGAGTTCTCTCATTTAATTCACTACCTACCACAACAGGCCCTCAGTGAATATTTCTTGATCTAGATATTAATGAATAATGTATCTCACAGCAATTTAGGGAGAAAATGTTGAGAAATCCAAAATGTTTGCATCTGAATCTAAAAAATTTTCTTTTTCAATCTGCTGTTAAATTATGAATTCTGCAAGTTATGCCATTAGGTAACTTGGTGTGAAAGTTTGTCTATTAGCAATATATTGGTTTTATATTAGTAATAATATATTGGCTATAAAACTCTGCAGTTAGAGGAGTTCCTGCACATTTCTCAAAATAGTTGCTAATGTTATTATAAGAGCTTTATGTAACTTTGAATTCTGCTATTTATGTAACTTTGAATAAATAGAATAAATAAAATAAATAAAAAATATTTATTATTTATGTAACTTTGAAATAGTCTGCTATTTAAAATATTTTTGTGCTCTCATCAATCTCTTTTTTTATCAAAGTGATTATATATGAAATGTTCTTGAATTACATTGAGCTTTGGTATGTTGATAAAAAAGAATATATAGTATAAAACTTTAAAAATCTGAACAGTTGAAGAACAGTAAACATGTTAATTTTCTCTATTTTTTTATGCTGCAAATTTCATCTGAAATTTTATTTCCATTGTCTAAATATTTTTTTTATTTCTTTTTTTTGTTGCATTTTAGGTTTGGGGGTACATGTGAAGAATATGCAAGATTGTTGCATAGGTACACACATGGCAGTGTGATTTGCTGCCTTCCTCCCCTTCACCTATATCTGACATTTCTCCCCATGCTATCTCTCCTCACATTGTCTATATCTTAAAGCAAAAACAAGTATATTGTAATTTATTTTTCTTTATCAGAAGAATGAATTATTGATTTCCCAAATTCAGAAATAATGGAAATTTGTTTTTCAATTTTAGATCACTGAAAGATAAAATAAATAACAATTAATTATTAACTATATAAATGAATAAGAAAAACCTTTAGTGCTAAAGGGCAGAATTTTAAGCTTCCTGGAAAATTAAAAACAAATACAAAGCCTATAATAGTAAAATTTCAGAATATAAGGAACGGAAAAACATATTATATACTTCTAGAAAGGGTTAAAATTGTGTCAACCAAACAGGAACAAAATTCGGTAGAATTATATTTTCCAATATCTAAATCACGTTCTAGAAGAAATAAGATTAATAACTTTAATACTCTCAAGGAATAGGTTTTTAAAATAAATCTAGATATTTAATACAGGCAAAAGTTCATTAAATTTATTTCTCATGAATTATTTCTTGGGAGGAGGCTTAAAACTTCTACTAGGACTTAAGATGGGAAAGAAAAACCTAAGATTGATAAAAGAATGAACATCAGCCATCAATGTCAGTCCTGGGATGACAGTAATGCAGCAAGTTTGGAAACAAGCACTGATGAGCCCTTCCCACCTTACACAATACACAAAATCAATCCCAGACAAATAATGTAAAGCTAAAACATCAAAGTTTCTACAAAATTTCGTAGGACCTTGACTTTCTGTTACTGGTTGGGAACTATTTCTTAAATAGGATACAGATGTACTAATCAAAAAATAAATAATAAAAATAAACAGTATTAAAATAAAGAAACAAAGATTTGTAATTTAAAAAATGGCACAATTGAGAGAAACTATAGGAAATAGAAGTAATCACTTCTAATACATTGAAATAAATTTGTATAAATAAATTACTGTCAATCAATAATAATTGTGCAGAAACCCAATTAAAAATATGAATAAGAAATTTAGATAGGCACTTTATTATAAGATTAATACAAACACCCAGACAGAAAAAGCATTCAAACTCCTTATTAAGCTGATATATAAATTAAAACCAAAATAAGATGCTGCAATATATCTACAGAATATCTAAAACTTAAGACTTAAAATGCTATATACTGCTTATGAAGTAGAGCCCTAAAAATGTGCATGCAATGTTGGGAATAGGGCATCCTGTACCTCCACGGTGGTAAACTGTATGACAGTACTACTAAAACTGGACTTACGATGTTTACAGCAATATTTATTTTGGACAAATTCATTCTTAGCCAACAAGTGGCCTCACATGGCATTTGAAAATTAGGGCTGATTACAGTCATCTAAATTCCTCTTGGTTAAAGCCATTGAGGGAGTTTTTATGGCAGATGAAATAGATTCAGGAAAGGGGGAATATAATGATGTAAGCTAGCACACTGTAATACAGTTAAATATAACCAAGGGTACTAAAATTTCTATCAGCAAATCAACTTGGCCATCTCCTGTCTGTCTCATACACAGAATGTTTTTGACTTGCAACATATTCCTCCTTTTTAGGCGGTGGAAGGGTGGGTGTCAGGTTATATTCAGTTGTAAATACATTCTCTATCCTCATGTGCCAGTTTGGTTCTAAGAAAACAAACATATATTAACATCGTAAATCTTATGCTAGGCCATTTTACATACACACTTTAAATCTTAGATTCCCAAGAGGTGATTTAGAAGATGCTGTTGTGCCAACCTGATACTCCTCCGTTCTTACCATTGCAGATCATCTCAGCCCTACTTTAAATTCTCGCTGAGTTATTACTTCAGGCACCAGAACCTGCCATGTCTGTGTATGGGGCAAGCTGAAAATGTTACAGAATTAACACCCCCTCAACAGCGGCCCTCGAGGAAGGCCCATGGAAGGCGATAAATAAATAGCAAATATGTCCCCAAGGCAAAAAAAAAAAATCTCTGATTCCTGTGTTCTATAATATCTCTCAAGTTTCCCAGTAGAATTAATCTTCAGTTGCCCACAGGGGGTAACTTCCTTGATAATATATTATTTGTTGTCTTCCTTTCTTTCTCTTCTCAATTGGTCTTACTGTAGCAATGTTTCCTAAGATTACCTCCCAAATAATTGCTCTTAAATTCTTGTGTTAGAGACTGTTTGTGTAGAACACAAAGACAGAGGTAGTTTTTATGTAAAGATGCTATTTTTTTGTGTGAATCCTCAACTTTTGGTATTATATAAAGGTGTTGCATGCACTCTTTGGTGGCTGAGATATTACATCTTTTTGATGATCAAAGAAAAGTGTTTTATTTTCTTGACTGTTGCTGGGGAAGGAATTTGCTGCTCTGCAAAATAGGTGTTGCTTTCTAGAGTCCAGACATGAGGTAGAGTTGAGGATTGCCTTATAAGAACTGTCTAAGAAGGCCAACTTGATTTTTCAATAACAGAGAGAATATAACTCAAGAGGACAATAGTGGTTAGATTATTTATTTTTATTTCCTGTAACTTTATGTTGCTTAAAGCCATGATGCAGAAGCAAGTAATTTGTTTCATTAAGTACGTAAACATGTTGCATGTCTTCTGTTTTATTTCACTGTGGTTCTTATAGCCAATAAGGTGAAAAATAAGGATTCAGAGAAATTTATATGTTGTAATTTTCTTATCTGCTTTAAATTCCTTTGAATGTTGCCTTCATATCTTGAGAGTTATGAGAAGAGTTGTATAACTTGTTTTTTAAAATTACTGCTTTATTTTGCTGTTTTCTCTGAGACCTAAGAGATGGTTCTGTCTCTTACTGGTAATGTGAACAGGTAACTTCCAATGAAAAATTAAATCACTTAAAAAAATTTTTTGTACCTATAAATACCAGCTCCTGTAGGCAATTCTACAACAGGAAATGACATATAAGCATTTGAAAATATTCATGTCAATTTGCCCCGGGAGATGGAATGAATCTCATTAGAAGAGACCAAAAGCTGCTCTCATTGACATAACCGTCTTATCAGGTTCCCCATTGTGAAATTGATAGAGCATCTGAAATCAGAATCTTGAGCAATCTGTATGAACACTAGGGAGCCATTGTTTCCTAGTATGACTTATCATTCCTCTTTTTCTTATGTAAGACACAGAACATAAAAACAAGATAGTGAAGAAGAATCTAAGAGGCAAACAAGTGAATACTTGATGTTCATCACAGATTTATCTGCATTTAACGTAGAGTTTGATTGAATAAAGTTGAGACATTTCAAAGGAAGAATTATAACTTTTTTGTATTATACCATTTTTTCATAAATATATGGACTTAGAGGGCAAGTAAAAATATATATTTATATAGATTGCTCCCGAGACTACGAAACCAGCCAGTATGTTTCTTTTGAGATTTCATTAGCAATTCTCTTTATACATACATTTAGTCCACATACCTTGGAATTATTACCATATTGGTACAGAAAATTCTTGCTAATAGTATGGGAAAAGAGTATCACTTCAGAAAACATTTTAAACTTATCTCTGCAAAGACCTTATGTGGAGGCAAAAGTGACTCCATCTCGGATGCTAATCCACCATGTTGACTTCTGAATAACATCACTCCTGGGAATGCCCTCTGCTTCTAACTTTGTTTACTGTCCCTAGTCTAATCATGTAGTAACTAAATCCTACCCCCAGATCAGAGCAATCTTGAAGTTCTTCCACAAAATATAGACATTATTCTTGCATGTTTAGGAAGTTGCCTTCAATTGTCTCTACAGAGCACATATACCCTTTTCCTGTGAAAAATAAGCTCCGGGTCTGAGAAGTAATGGTGCAGATATCTACTGGTTTTGCTATCTAAGACCACACTTCTGTCCATAGTTTCTCAAATAAATTGCTTTTTACCAACAAAGAAGATTTTTCTGCCTTGCTTTTGGTTTCTTGGTTCCTTCTGTTTGGAGCTCTGTCTGCATTCACGGCTTTTCCACAAAACCCTTTGGAAGGATGGTCCTGGTTTAGAATACATGTAATAAATTGAACCAAGGATTTATGATCTGTGGCCCCCTGGAAAATGTCTCCTAAACTATACAATTCTCTTGGCTGACACACAGAAAGGTTTTATAGTTTAAACATACATTGCTGTGGATGAAATTCTGCAGACTTCATTAGAGATCTTAATTATTCTGCACCAGAGGGATATGTCCAACATGGGAAGCAAGATGTAGAAATTTTTTTTTCAGTATCCAGACATCTCATTGCTTTTCCTCAACTTCTTAATTGCCTGCTTCTTTGATATTATTTAGTGAAGCTTAATTCATACTGGAACAGATTCTCTGATTTGCATAAGTCTGATAGGACATTATAATTCTATGTATTAGCTCAGATTGGCATTGGTATTGGGATTTTCAATTAGATATAAATACCACAATGGCTAGGTGATTTGGGGCAAAATTAAAAAGATATGAAAAATATGAAGATTTCATGCTTCCTACTGAAGAAGCAAATGATTTTGTCATTTTTTTCTTTTTAATAATTTCCAACAAGTTTATCATTTCTAATCTAGCAGAAGGTCAGGATGCAGAGATGTAGAATGAGCCATGAACTAATTTTCTAAATAATTTTGAAGACAAACTGAAATCTAAAACTTCAGAAGGTCTTGTAACTTGTTAGATAGATGGCTGTCTTTAGGATTATATTGCTGCATAAAGCTCTGACAACTGCCTGAGACGTCTCTAAATGTGTCTGGATCACTGAAAGTAATATATCAGGACAAACAAGACTACTGGTCTCCTCTCCAGGACTCAACAAAGCAAGTGTGCTTAACAGAAACTACCATACTTATCAGGAACTACTAAATGTTTAAAACAAAACAAAGCAGGCAGCCCTAGAAAAGTATCTGGTAGCCTAGACATACAAGTGGTGAGTGAATAGACAGGACTGAAGAGAGAAGTTTTAACAGTTCATACTTCACTTCAGGTCACTGGCTTGGGCATGGCTCATGATTCTGCTTTTTGACCACAAAGCAAAATAACAGAGAACTGAGCACAGCACCAGCTGAGCCAAAAATGAGCCTCATTCACTTTCTCACCTTCAGAAAGGTTGAAAGAAAGCCCTTTTGACAGGATGACTCCAATGCATTGCTGCACACATAAATATTTTGCCTTAAATGTTGCTGTTAACATTGTGAGAGTTTTCTGGAGTACTTTTTTGAGTAAAAAATTCATGCTAACATTCCAAGATAACCATGTTAGATGTTATAATTCTAACATTTGGATAGTTGTGTGGCTAACATTTCAACTCATTTTTATAAATTTTTTTGATGCTATTTATGTTATATGCTAATGCCTAGCTAATCAAAATTGAATATGCAGCAACAGACAAAAATCCGTGATGCTTCAAGACAGTAGAAGTTTGAAAAGTGTCTTCAATTTTTCACTTTATGTGCCTGGAGAGATGGTTTCAGGTCATTATTGGTGTATCTCAGCAGTAGCATACTGTCTTTCTCTGTAACGAGAAACTTAAAAAAAAAAAAAACAATAGCATGCAGACCTAAAAAATGTGTGCTAATAATAAATAAATAATAAATAAAATTTTGTGCTAACAATAAAAAAGTCAATAATAAGTAAAAATAAATTAAGGCTCTTTTTAATTTGATAATACATGTGTTCTGTTCTGAAATTTTAATATAGCATTTCTTTGATAATCTCTTCTGTCTGTTGTTTCTCTTTATCTACTTCTACTGGATGCAGAAGTACAGAAAGTATCTACCGGAAGGGTTTACACTTTTTGTATTAATCCTCTAATTTTACTTGATATTTCTTATTTTTATATTTTTCTGTCTTCTTAGAGATTTTACCAATTTTATCCTCCAAATTTTTTATTATTTTAAGCTATCATGTTTCAAATTACCATTAAAATGACTTTCTCATTTTCTAAGCCTTTTATTCCTTCATAAGAGCTCAGCTGACAACAAATCACATCACTAAATCAAACTCACACGAAACAGAATCCTTTATCAGTAATTTCAAGGATGCTAACGATCAAGAGGCATAGGCAACACAAACAGTCTTGCTTCTTAGGTTTTTCTGTTTGGCATCAGGCACGCTTTTTTGGGCTCTGAATAATAGATAACATTTATAAGTGAAATTTAATTTATAAATGAGGGACATTCTGCTAGTAGTGTTCTATAGGCAATAATTCTCCTCCCAAGAAATATCACTAGTCTTTCTACCATGAGGTCTAGTCATCTACATGCTTGTACGGAAATTAGACCAGGTCACTTAACTTCTTTCTTTCTATCAGAGTGATCCCCAATTCCAATAGTCAGGAAAGAAACAGATTCTAGGCCAACTGCTTTAATGTCTTTCTCCCCTAAGTATAATTATTAGCTATCTCAGTAGACATAGGTGTTTATTTATTTCTCTTACTCTTTTCATGACTATGCTTTTTTTAGATACACTTTTACAGGTTAATTTATTATTACAGGCAATCATTGGTTTTCTAATGCTAATGATTAATTCAAATTTAAGCCTCTTAACATCTTTATACTTTGGTTATTGGTAGAGAGGCTGGTATACTGGGAAGCTAGATTCTATCTGGCGGTAATTCCATTTCTTTGGAGAAGTATCTAACTTTCAGAATCTCTAGAATTTCATGTCCTGTTATGCCCAATCTACCATATTTTCTTGGACTCTTCAAAACATATTATGATGATTTTGGACATCAGCATTCTACAAATATCAGAAGCAATTACTCAGTAAGTAAAAATTATCGTGCCATAGTAAAAATTATTGTGCCATTATATTATAGTAAAACTTATTATTGATGTGAATCTAGTGGTGATCAACTCTTTTTGCTTGTGAAACTTAATAAAATTAAATAATAATTCCATGTAAGAAGTAAAAGTCTGATATCTCAGTAAGCTTCATGATGATGCCTATACTCTTTCAGAGAGTATACTATTATCTCATCATGTGCCCCAAATCCAAATAAACTGAAATGCTTTTGAAGAAATATTCATGCTCTCATACAATCACTGAAATGTGAATCAAAGATTTTTTTAGAGGAAACAGCATTTAAACTGAGGAAAATCAAGTGGCCTTTGAGCAAATAAAATATTGTTTTAACAGAGTTTCAGGGAGGAATAAATAACATGTGAGAAAGTCATAAGCAAATGGAACTATGAAAAAGTTTCAGGGAAAAAATGACATTCTGGTATGGCTGTTATTCCGGGAGTAAAGGAAAATGGTGTGCAAAGATACTTTTCTTCAGGACATGGTATACCCACTTACAGATTTTGGATATTTTAAAAAATTAATAGAAGACAATAACAAAAATGTGACCTGATCAAAATCACCTTCATTAAAATGTCATTCTAGCTCTTCTGGAAGAAAAAATTGGAAATAACCAATTGTAGCATAACAAAACAGAGGCAAAAGTAGATTGCACTTATGTGATCACTAAATATTTGGTATGGGTTTAAAATACAGTTCTGTATTAAAATCCCAAGAACTTCACCCAACATTGAGAAGCATGCTTTACCATGAGATTTGGAGGGGACAGATGTCATTCAGTGAAAGTTACTGGTATTTGGAGATAATAAAAGGCACTAAAACAGAAGAGAAGATAGATATTTCCACACATTTACTGTAAGTGAAAAAAGGATCTACAATAATCCCTTTACATAATAATACACAGTTATTAGAATGAATTTAGGATTTTTATGTTCTGATATGGGAAGACTGTATTCAAATATTTCCAAAGACATTTAATTTGAGTCTATATAGCAAATATATCCAATGATCATGTAGAACAGCTTCACTGACTAGATAAGTAATTCCCACTTTTTTGAAAACAAATCTATTTTGTACTACTGAATCTTTAAAATTAATAAAATACATTTCTTCTTTAAGTTAGAACATTGAACACTGTTGCTGAACTCATAATTCTGTATGAAATAAAACCATGGACCAAACTATTTTGTTCACTGATATCACTGAATTTTCATATTTGGAGGTATAATGTGTAGTCACATTTCCCTATCTTTGTTATTGCAATCAAGTCTTTATATTCTTAAATTGATAATTACAGGAGAAAGATTGTCTTAAAAATCTATGGCTAACCCAAAGACTGATTAGTATTTTTCCTAATAGAAGAAGTAGTAATTTATTTTAAGTTTTATGTAATTGTCTAAAGTTCTTCAACATATTGAAATGTTATGATTTACTTCTAAAGTCCAAAATGAGTCCTAAGAGCTGCTTGGCATATAGAAACACATTTCTCTAAACCCAGTTGTTTACTTGAAATAAAGAAAATGGATCATATAACTTTCTTATCTAGTGCTTACAAGAATTCATTCTCTTTTAAAGGTCAAACTCCTGTAAGCATGTTGGTTTCTGGTCAATATGTTTCTCTCTTTAAAGTAGAAAGGACAGGAAGACTACCAGAAATGAGCAGACCAGTATGAATCCCAGCTGTGATGTGAATGTGTTCTGACTGAAAAACAAAGACCACAGAAGCTGAGCTAATTTTTCTCATTCAAGACCTGCTGTTTAGATAGCATCTGGCCCTTATCACTCCAATACTGTATATCGGCAATGTGGTAATAAACACATTAGCTATTCAATTATAACTCTTACAGTGAAACAAAATTTAGTAAGCTACTATACAAAGTTTGGATACCTTGAAACGCAGTTTTTAAGTCTCTTTCTTTTATTTTAAAGATAATTTTTTAAGTGTCAAAGAGTTTGGGCCATATCTAAATACCACTAATAATATGAATGGGAATTATTTTTCATTTCATTCAAAAGGAAAGACCTACTTAATGTAAATATAAAATAGTGCACGTTTGAACTCCAAAAAAGTCAAAGTAAAACTAGGAATGATCGTCTAAACAGAAACATTCATATCACTTTCAGAAAATATATATTTCTTAAGCATTGTATACTCAAATGTGGGAAAGAAGTATGGGAAGATGTCATATATCCTTCAATACATATTGTGCTTCAATTATTTGTTTGTATTCAGTAATCATAAATTCATGATTGTTTGAATAGCTCTATTTCAGGATGCTTGAGTCTGCTATAAATGTAATCACAACAAAGTCTTATTTATTGCTTTTCTGCTATGTTCTATTTATTTGGGGTACTCATCAAATTCTCAAAACAAAATTGCCAGATGTAGGTGACGAGGGGATGGAGGCAGCAAACCACATTGCCATGTATGTACCTATGCAACAATCCTGCATGTTTTGCACATGTACTCCAGAACCTAAAGTGTAATAAAACATATATTAAAATAAACAAATAAAAATTTAAAAAGCTTTATCAAGAGAAATGGGCTTTTCTGGTTCTTTGATACTTTATTTTGCAGTATAGTTGAAAGGCAAAAAAAAATATGCAATCAATATCTAGCAATGTACTTTTTCAGAAATCAGAAGAGAAGAATGAATTTGTTATAATTGGTAAGCAGTAAAATATAAGCACCATCTCTATAGCAAACCCTAAATCAGTGTTCATCTCACTACTCCCATTGTATATCTTGAATTCAGGCTCAAAATTAAATATTTGTAGATTTTTTTGTTAGATTTTGTTTTGTTGGCCCTTAGGGATGTTGGAAAATAATTGTCATTGGTATTTAATTTTAGTAAAGACTTGGTATTTCTACCACTTGTGGGATTATATACCTCCAACATAATATGAATTTGATTTATTTGAGAAAATCTGTCAAATAGCTATGGTTAAATGGGAGAACCATTTAGGTTATTTGACTAAATTATTTATAGATTAGATAAGAAAACAAAGTGCAGTTCAAGGACGAAACTTTTAAAGAAACAAAATGCATTTCTTAACATGAGAATGTTAAATAAACACTGTTCAAATAATTCTTTACTTATTTGACTTATTACACAAGTAAGCTTTGTACCTAGTGATGAATCCATTGACACCAAGTATATTTAATTGTTTTGGTATAAAATGGCATTATATGGCCAACAATATAATCTGCTTCCAAATGTAAATTATAGTAATTAAACAAATTAGGCAAGTTTATTTAAAGCAGACACTCTCAGAACTTTTATTGAAGTTTGTTATAAACCTGTGAGATAGGCAAATAAGAATATTTTTCTTCCCATCAAGGCACCTTATTAACATCATGTGATTTCAATGTTAGTGAAGAAGAATTTTAGGTTCTGACTTCTACTGTATATGAGAAACTATGTCTTCATTGTCTCTTGAACATACCATATACATTTCAGACTCTAAGACCCTATTTATATTCTTCTTCTGTCTTTTCGTGTTCTGCCTATATTTGAATTGCATTCCAAGTTGGCCAAAACTGGCATAAAGCCTTAATATTAAAATATGCATTAAAATGTTTTTTAAAGACCTGTGGAATAGAAATAACAATCTAGCCAGCTGAATATAAAAGAATACCTTGGAATCCTTTAATACTTGAACTTCAAACATTGTATTTCTATGATAATGATTGCATTTTAATAGAACTTCATCTACAATAAGCTTTCTTAGAATTCATGCTAATTTGTTCAGGTATAGCATTTGTGAAATCTTAAAACAGAATGAAAATAAAATGATACTTTCTCTAGTATTAATGTAGCATAAAATGTTTTAGGGCTAAATAATTATACAAGGACTAAGAGAAAGCCTGGAAAAATAAGGTCATAAAATGTAAATCTTGGAATGTAGATCTGAAATTATCCAGATCTAGATAATCTAGTTAATCTCTCTTTCTAGTGAGGCCTAGAAAGGTCAAGTATCTTAACCTGACTTGGTAACAATTTTACTACAGATAAAACATGCATCAGGTACTTTTGAAATGATTATTTTAGCAGTTTTGAGTTAGTGTTGTTACCACAACGTGAGGTCAAATTTAGGATGAATATTAACATAATAATGTTATTTATGTGGCATAGTTAGATCAGAAGAGCAGTGCAGATGAAGATGCATTTTTAACATGGTTTAATATCCTTTCTCTCTTACAAAATGATATTTTTGCAGTACTATAATAATCTGCCTCTCATGAAACTTCACCACTATATGAGAAACTTAAAAGGCTTGTACATATTTCTGACAAGGTAGCAATTTAGTATCATAGTAAATCTGCAAAGGCAGAGGATTGAATGGGGAAGAAATGAGAAGGTCTAAAAGAGTCACAACGTTGGAGAATCTGACTCACCATGAAGCCGACTTACTGTACTAAAAGGACGGGGGTCTACGCAAATCCTTCCCAGCATATGCTGACATGATGACATGCCTTATTTCATGCTCCGTTGAGAGAGAATTCAAGAGTTCAGCTTTAATGTTCATTTTCACTTTCCTCTCTCCTGCTGATATTAAAGCCTTCATTATCTTGTGTAAATGCACTGCAGCATGCAAAGTAATATTCTGTGGGTCATATTCTCTCCTGTCATTATTTGGCCTCTAAAATGGGTGCACAGTTTTGCTCTGCAAGCTCATTTCTACATTCCATACTTCAAAAAATGGTTTTAAGTTGGTAGTAAAAATGTGCAAAATGACTTCTTCCAAATGGAAATACTGTACATCAGCAAAGTATCACAGATATAATGAATAAAGTTTCTATAATGAGAACTGTGGCATAGGTAAAAGAACATCATCAAAACATGGGTTCAAATGCAAGGTCTACAGTTCCCTAGCTCTTTTACCTTTGGAAAGCAATGCTTCTTTTTCCAGATTTATTATCTCTAAATTACGAATAGTAATGCCTCTCCTGAGGAATTATTGTAAGGATTATAAATAGTGAATGCAAAGCCTTTTGTAAATAACACATGGTAGTTACAACTAAAGAGGTTCTAACAGGTTTATCAATTAGGGTTCGATCAGAAAGATAAAATAAATCTGTATAGAATAGTATAGAATAATGAATTTATTACGGTGATTAGACTCAACAAGTGTGACAACTAGTGAAAAAGCCTATGAAATTCTAGTGATGAACCTAAGGTTGGGAACAGTAGGTGTATAGTGAGAGACAGGAAAGAAAAACTGAAACACATGAGCACAAACTATAATTCACAAGGTCAAGGTAGACTTTTAACTACTCTGTCTTTACACTGAAGCTCTCTAATGCAGGAAGGAACAGTGCCAAGTGCCTCACTCTTGCCATTGGATAATACCAGCTGCTGCTTTCCTTCTGTCTCTGCAACTCATGCAAGTTTCTCTTGTGTCCAATTCTAACCCAGAACCATGTATGGAAAAGTGTACCAATAAATATAGTTCAGCAGGGTGCAGTGGGGCACCCCTGTAATCCCAGCACTGTGGGAGGCATAGATGAGCAGGTCACTTGAGTTTGATATTTCAAGACCAGACTGGACAACATGGTGAAAAACTCATCTCTATAAAAAATACAAATATTAGCCAGGTATGGTGCCACATGCCTATAGTTCCAGCTAAGGAGGTTGAGGTGGGAGGACTGCTTGAGCCCAGGGGATGGAGGCTGCATTGAGCTGAGATCACACCACTGGACTCCAGCCTGGGTAACAGAGTGAGACTCTCTCTCTTTCTCTCTTTCTATATGTGTGTGTGTGTGTGTGTGTGTGTGTGTATTTCCAGCATGGCTAAGTTGAGACAGTATAAAGTTACTGCAATAGGACGGTTATGCTATTCTGTGATAAACTCTACCAAACCTCACAGGCTTAAATAAACCAGTGCTTATTTCTTAAGAAAATCATATGTTCATAGTGACTCTAGGGTAGCTTCATCCCACATAGTGATTTATCCTAAACTCAGGTGGATAGAGCAGCCTTTAATTGGACCTTGCCACCCACTACAGCAGAAGAAAATAATTAATGTCAAACAATCTACGTGCATATAAAGCTTTTGTGCAGCGGTGATATGTAATATTCTTGATCTCTATTTACTGGCCAAAGCAAGCTACAGGCCAAGTCCCATGTAAGCAGAGTAAAGAAAATATAATACTTCTTCTGGACGGGGGCAGGTATTTTCAAACAATAATACAGTCTTATACAGCCAATTCTGCTTGTCAGAAATACTTGATGCACTCCATTTTCTATGCAAGTACACTCACACATTCTCCAGGGAAGACAGCCCAAAGTGCAAGTAAGATATGGCACCAGACTCAAATCCAAGTCTCAGCGGTTTCAATTGCTCTTATTCAAGTATTAATGCCGTTAACAGGGTAGTGAGTTTCTTATCATGAGAGTGGGTTCGCTATGAAAGTTAATTTGACCTTCTTGCTCTCTCTTACATGGACATTTGCCCTTTCACCTTCCATTATAGGATGATGCGGCACGAAGGCCCTCACCAGATGTCAGTCGTTTGATCTTGGACAACCCAGGCTCCAGACTATAAAAAATCAATCTCTGTTCTTTGTGGATTACCCAGTCTGTGCTATTCTGTTATGGCAGCACAAAATGGACTAAGACATAGGTCCAATCTAATGCCCATCTCCCAGAAGACACCTCATAGCTGCCAAGGGCTAAGAATGGAACACTACATAAGCCAGCGTCTGCTTTTTTTGTTCCGGAAAGCCCACTGTTCATAAGATTTCAAACTATTGCACATGTCTGGCAATCTTTTCTCCTTGTTTCTCTCTCTACAGACCTGTACATTTTCAACTGACGCTACTTGTTCCTTTTATTTTATTTTACATGCTAACTTTGATGCTTCCCCTTGCCATTGAGGGAAAATTTAAAAGAATGATTAAAGGGAATACTTTACAGCCAGAAATTATATATCCTAATTTCATTCTTACCAGTTACTTTGTGTGTATCTTTGCGTCTATTCCTAATCCATAAAATGGAGATAAAATTGTAAACTGTACTCTCAGGGTAGGTGTAAGAAGTGGATGACTTCACATATATAAAGTACTTAGGAAAAGTGCTTAGGCTCAATCTCTGGGGTCTCTTTTTACTTACCTTACTGTCTCTCTTACTGTTTTACTTATCTTTATATTTTATTTGTATAAATATAAGGGATGCATGTGCAGTCTTGCTATATGGATATATTGCATAGTGGGGAAACCTGGGATTTTAGTATAACCATCACCTGAATAATATTCATTGTACCAGTAAGGTAATTTATTATCCCTTTTATAAGGGTACTAACTCTATTCATGAGGGCTCTGCATCCATGACCTAATAACTTACAAAAGGCCCTATCTTATAAAACCATCAGATTTGGGGTTAGGATTTTAACATATGAATTTTAGGGGGACACAAACATTGTCTATATAAAGTGGTAATGTATGTTAAAATTTCTGAAAAATAGGTGACCATGATAATTCATCCTTATGACCAATATCTCCAACTGTACATCCACATTTTCTCTTTTCTATAATTATTCTATTATAAAATTATTTCCTTTCGAGTCCCTGTAATACAATCTAGCTCATTCTCCATCTTCAGAATCAGAAATCTAGTGGGGCATAGTTGATTCAGGTTGAAATTTTTCTAGCTAAAATTGAAAAGAATGTTTGCTATTAATAAAATTAACATGTAAGATGAAGAGCATAAAAATAATTAAGGAAATTTAATTTTTCTACTTAAACTGCATAGAATCATTAAGAGAATAATAGCCTTGTGCCACTAGTTCAAATGTAGCAATCCCCTAATGGGTTATTTGAATTACTGAGCTATTTGTTTATAAGTCACACATATACTGTAAACTTTGTTTCTCATTCACTTGACTTTGATTTTTTTGACAGAATATATGTTTTAAGAAAGTAATTACTGGATCTATTTATTTAGTCCTGAACTTTCTTCTCAAAAATCAGTGCAACACTATTTTATTTGAAATGATATTTGTTTCCCACAGTAAGGGAAATAACTTTTAGATGACTTTTAAATTAATCAATATCAATATGCACAGTATCAATATATATAATTTATTATAGTTTTATTGTTATCATCTGTTCAAGAAATATTATTGTGTATATTATATAGCAAATTGTGTGCTAGGTGCTGAGAATATGAAGAAGAAATAAAATATGTCCTTATTTCAGAGAACCAATAACATAATAAGCAAGAGAAATCAGAAATGTAAAATATAAATAAATGTGAATCAACCTGGTTACTATTATAATAAAGTTCTATACAAGAATATTGAAGGAATAACTTTATGTGGGGTAATCAAGAAAGCTGTTATTCAAAATTTGAGACTTATAATTCTCTAAAATGTCATTTTACATATCTTCCATAATTTTAAAAGAATATTAATGGCTCCCTTTATCAGCATGACACTAGTCCCCTAGGTGAACAGATCACTGCATTCAGAAAGAACATCTCAGTCTTGGGTAACTAAAAGTGGGAACCTCCTAAGCTCTCACCATCTGAACTAACCATTTTCCAAAAGCAGAAAACACAAATTTTGGTTTGATTTTTTTCTTGTATGGCTGTAAATATATATAAACCTTCATCATGTTTCCAATAATCTTCAAACCTCTAGTTCTGACCTACTTTTTTCTTCCTTTCACTCAGTTCACGGCATAGAATAAAAGCCCATCAATATCCTTCTTGGATCTTAGAATTTCTATGCACATCATCACTTAACAGGTGCTGATTTTCTGTCATCATTAAGCCAAATGTCCTAAGCAAGCACTTGAACTTCCTGAAGTTACTCTCTTATTAGATCGAGGCTGGTAGATATAAAATGATTTTAAATAGTTTTTGAAATTTACGTATTAAAATGAGGTTCTAGTAGATCACAGTATCAGGAGATTCTGTATATTTTTATGCTTATCTGTCCCACAGTTACTGGATTTGATCCATATAATTTATTAATTTACAAGGAAATTTCATTGATATTGTATCATACTGTTTTAAAAATATAAAAGAAAAATTCATTGGATAGATTCAAATTGCTCAGAACACCTTCTGTACTTTCAAATATATTCAGAACTAATTGTCAAACATTTCAATGCCAGATTTAAGTTTGGATTTCATCAAAATAGATTGAACATTGTTATCACTTATTTCCTAAATACAATGGCAAGCATATGTTTGAGGAAGAGTGGGTTTTTTTCAGGAATATATAATGGTTGTGGCAAGAGTGAGTAACCTAAAAAATTATGCACATATATACATATACATATACAATACAAACACACAAACATTTAAGGGTTTAATGGTGTGCTTACTGAAGTTATACAGGTTTTCTTTTTCAAATATTATTTTATGTTTATTATTTTTCCAGAAGTTTCTTGAATTAATCCTGGAAAAGCCATCACTGTGTTCTAGTGATAAAATAGTGGGCTCTAATTAAAGATAATTCTATGATTATCATTTGAATATCAAGAGTGAGAAACATTAGAGAAAATCTTGATTTCACTTAACTATTTGTTCAATTTCCCTTATGCTTTATTTTCTGGGAAAATAGTCAATGAATAACATTTGTTTACTATATTTGGAAAGGAAATTCTTTACTTAGTTTTCTTACATGGAATACAAAGTAAAAATACAACATAAATATTCTGGAAAAAAAAAATTACACTTTAAAATGGGATATAAAGTCCAAGAAATATAAGCACAACAGACTGCATATATTTCAGTGATGCAAGTTTTTGAACTATAATTAATTTGCTCAGATCGCCTTTTTAAGCTCATAAATTACACGCAAAAAACCCAAACAGTATTTGGTTTACATATCTGGAATCCACAAAGCAACAAAAAAGACAGTATTTAAGTGCCTGCATTTCTAATATAACTTAGGTCTTAAAATAATCTCCTTCGCTTTTACAAGAGACAAAAGCTTTTTGGAAAATCCATGATTATGGCATCCACATGCATTGCTTTTGTGCTGCTGTGGGTGTAGGTTTGAAAAACACTCAGCAAACAGATGGCTAACCCTGTGAATGGCATTATTCATGTTAAACAGAATGGCTTTCTGATGATCATAATGTAGCACCTGCTCTGGCATTGCTCTTCTAAGGAAAAAGAAAGAGTGGGATTTAGTGAGTTTGTCAATTGCAGTATCAGGTTTATACTTGCTGACAGCTTTAAAAGAAAGGAAATTGCTAACCAGTTAACAACTCATTTTATAATGCCCATCATAAGGCAGGAATTAAACTTAATTTGACAGGTTATGCATACATATTTGTTTATATCAACGAAAAGAAGAATTTTATGTATATGTTGGTAGACCTTAGGAAATAATTTTTTCTCTAATGCACTAAATAACAAAATTGAATCAATTGGTACTGACATTTCAGATGCAAAAAGGATCACGTATTAAAATTTTCGATTTTATTCTTATACACTTGTTACCAGTTTTCAAATTGTATTCCAAATATCTATTATAATATTTCACCACTTATACTGAATAATTATTTTATGAGTCAAAATTTCTCATAAAAATACTCATCAGAGTTAATGATTTTTCCCTCTGCTTCTTATATAACTGCATTCCTGCTGCGTCTTTTCAATTTACAGTAACCTTCCCCAATGAAATGTAAACCTATTTACTCATAATCCATTATCAGTGTTCATAAAATATAATTCAGCTCCCCCAAGGTTTTACTCTTCTACACTAATTGATGCTTATTCTGTTAGCATATTTTCACAGTTAACTTTATCCAGTTCCTCATTTGTTGTAAGTTCCCTGACTACTCTATCAATCCTTACTATTTCTCAGATACATGGCTGCACCATCATGACCAATAATAGAAGGAAGAATTGCCCTCAAAGACTTTGAACCTGCCACTGTTGGCAATGGCTAAGCATATTGATATTGTATTTGATGCATACACTTACTTAAGTAAACCGAAGGCCACCTATAATGAGAATAAATGGATTTCATTTTTGCTATATTTTGTTATTAATGCAACATTTCATGATGTCTTTTCTAGATAATATGGTATTCATTGAGTTTATAAGGGTATTTAATTAGGTGTCTATTTACAGTTTTATGCCTGGACTTCATAGGGATATTTTAAACTAAATTTCAATGTATTATATACATAGGTAAAATGTTAGAATGATAAGTACACTTTCAGTAAAAGTAGAATTTCTTTAATATCAATTATAAACTTTTAAACTTTATATCTAAAATGAACAAAACAAACCATTAAGTATATATGCTTGTCTACCATGGAAGAAACAAATACCATAATACTTTCACATTTTAAGAACCTGAGAAAGTAGAGGGTGAGTCATTCACAGCCCAAGCAACTGACTAACCTACTTGTGATTAAATATGAATGTGGAAAATGCTGAAAGTAGTTTAAATTTATTTGAAGTTCTTTATCTCTCTTCCTTTAAAAAACTGATCTTTCAGTGCCATTTATATGCAGTACATAAAATAATTTTCAACCTAGCTTAAGTGCAATTTTCTTAAAAAAATAATTTCATTTTAAATATAATAATTTTAGAGGAGTTAGAAATAACATAAACTATTAATATACATTACTTTAGGATGGTGTGATGGATAGCCTCTATTATGGGCAAAGGGGTAAGTTTACCTTAACATTTTTTTAAAAAAAATAAAAGATTGGCTGGGCGCCGTGGCTCACACCTGTAATCCCAGCACTTTGGGAGGCTGAGGCAGGTGGATCACTAGGTCAGGAGATCAAGACTGTCCTGGCCAACATGGTGAAACCCCATCTCTACTAAAAATACAAAAATTAGCCGGGCATGGTGGCAGGCACCTGTAATCCCAGCTACTGGGGAGGTTGAGGCAGGAGAATCGCTTGAATCAGGGAGATGGAGGTTGCAGTGAGGCGAGATCTTGCCACTGCACTTCAGCCTGGTGACAGAGTGAGATTCTGTCTCAAAAATAAATAAATAAATAAAAGACTGATGGTTATAAAATACAAGAAATAAGAAAGTACTGAGTACCGTGTTGACAGAATCTATAAAACTCTTAAGTCAGACAAATCAAGAATTTATTTTGCCATCTTTAATATGTGAGACTTGATATGTTTCTAGATAAATGAGGTTCACTAGTTCTCACTCCACCTCCCTGTATACATAAAAAATACTGTGTAAATACACATCTCTATTCAGTTAACAAAGTTTTACTCTTAACAGGATTGAAATGACCTCAAAATAAAATCACTATGGTTTGTAATTGATTGCAGCCCCTTTATAACCACTTTGGCTAATATAACAAGCTCTGCTCTAAGGAATGACATAATATTGTAAAGTTTTCATACCACATTTCTGTGCAATGGAACATTGTTTCCTGAGAAAATTTTTGACCTACTCTGTGGATCATTTTATGACACATTTCTGGGTTACCTCATTTTGTTTGGTTCTGTCCTAATTGAAGATTTAAAATTTCATTAGAGATTGCCAGTCCTAACCTCTCCTACATTAATTACCAAAGCACACTGATCTGCCTTTAATTGCCAATACTGGGAAATAATATAATTCAGAATTTCCTCAAGAATGTCAAGCATTGCCAAGATGCTAAAAAATTTGCATCTTCCAAGTATAGGATGACACTCCTTAAAATGCAATGCTTCAAATGAGTAAACTGTTGTTAAGAATGGATATCTTGCTAATTTCAGTCTAATACCTTGGAAACCAGACATCTGTATGTATACAGTATGTATAGTGACTACTACTTTCAATTGTTATACTATTTAGAAAGATTCCCAATCCATTCTCATACTCAGCAGGGTTGTTTCCCATACTTAATGCTACTCATTAATATTTACATTTAAAGTATTGTTGCTGTTCTCTGGAAATGAGCAGTTTTCTCAAATTACTTCTAATCTTTACCTTCCCTTAGAGACACCTGGCCTATTCATACAAGTGAAATGTTTCACACTTGAAATACATTGGTATGGGTCACTCTTGAAGTCCTTAAGTGTAATGCCTAGAGTATTACAAATTCAATTGACTTATTTTTTTTTAATTATTAGTTTAATTTAGATTTAAATAATCTTACATCTAAAACTACCAAAAATAATCTTCATTGGATTAGTACTTGGCCGTTTGTCTCTAACTAAAATTATTGACAGTATTTTTATATTTTTAAAAAATTGATTGTTTCAATCAGCTTGTGCTGTCATAACAAAATACTGTAGACTGGGTGGTTTAACCAACAGAGATTTATTTTCTCACAGTTCTGAAAGCTGGAAGTCTGAGATCAGGTAGCCATCATGGTTGGGTTCTGGTTAGGGCTCTCTTTCTGGCTTGGAGATGACATCCTTCTCATTGTGTCCTCAAATGGCAGAGGGCCAGCCAGCCATATTGGTTTTTTTCTCTTATTTTTTTTTCTCTTATTGTGACGGCCTATTTTCATGATCTCATCTAAATCTAATATTCTCCCAAAGGCCCCATCTCCAAATACCATCAGACTGGGAGATTGAGCTCAACATATAATATGGAGAGGTCAGGGGGACACAATTCAGACTGTTGCATTAATCGTGCAAGTAAAACTTTAAAGGTAGTATAAAATGCTTTCTCAATGTTCAAGTATGTGACAGCTGCTCCATTTCTTTCCTCCACTAATTCTGTGATTTTATTTAAATCTGTCAAGTGAATCTGGAATGATTATTTAAACCTCATGCTGTTAATTATGCCTTTAGTTCTTAATATTGATAACATTTATTTTATAATATAAATATACAGGGAAATTTACAAAAATATATTTTATGCTATTGTTTTCCTTTATATCTCTGTTTATAATTCTTTACTCTTCTGTTATTTTATTGATTACTTCTTTCTCAGCAGTTCAGAAGTTTCCTCTATTAATAATTGTATTAGTTAGCTATTACACTTATCCAGTTAGCAAAAGTATTGACCCATTTGCTTAAAATCCAGAATATTTAATGTTTCTAAAGGATTTATATTTTAGTTTTAATGTATCTGTACCTATTAGAATAAGAGCCTCCCATATAGTCCCACATACGTATTGTTCTTTCAAATGTAATTCTATTCTGTCTAACTTTCTGCATTTCTGCTGCTACAACCCTAGTGGAGAGATCATCACTGTATTTTCTTCAAATTACAGCAATTGTTCTTCACCTGACATCCTTTCTCACTGCTTAATTCCAATTAATTCTCTGCAAAACATTCGGAATGATTAAGCAAAGCTAATATAGCAAAGCAAATCAAACAGGAAAACTTAAGTTAGAGCAAGTAAATGGCCTGCAAAGAGTACTTTCTTGACTTCACTTTGCTTTTCAAGTCCTGCAAGATCTACCTGTGAACATGTCTTAGTTCTCATTTTGAGCTACTCTGTGCACACCCATAGTCACTACGTTCCAAATATAATCCATGTGATTGTCATTGCATGTGCTTTTCCTTCTATTTACAGTACACTGGCAGAACTCTTATTATTTTGCAAATTTTAACTCATGTGAGGCTTGGATCTCAGCCTCTTGACAGGCGTATAACATTGTGGTAAAAGTATAGGCATTGGCACTGGGCAATCTTCACTCTAATCTCTCTCAACCTTTCACTAGCAGTGTGGCCTTAGGCAGGTGACCTCATCTTTGTATTGCATTTTCTTCACCTGTAAATATTGAGGGAATATCATCTTTCTCATAGATTTGTGTGCTGTACTAAATGACTTAATCTACATAACACATTTAGAAGAGTATGTGGCATATTTTAAGCTCCAAATAAAGATTACTTATTAGAGTTTTATCTCAATTTAATGTCCATTGCTATTATAATAACAGTAATAATAATATAATAATTATGATTGTTACTAATTTTATTAGTAGTTTATAATAATACCTAATTCTTCAAAAAGTTTAAATTACAGAGAATGTCCTCTCGAATTAGGTTATTTCTCATAGTCTTTATTACAACATCCTGGTTGCTATCTTTTTATGACATTAAAATCTTAATTACATATGTATTTTTCTGTTATGTGCATATATGCCAACAGCTCACCAATATAGAAGGTTCAGGCAAGCAGGTACTACATCTATTTGTTCATCATTACATAATTAGCACCTATAACTGCTTAGAAAGATCAATAACTATTTTTGAATCAATTAAGACTATTGATAAAATTGAGATCTCTTAAGTGAATGAGTGGGATATGCTTTTAACAATGGAGTAGGAAACCCCCAAGATGACAGAGAAGGCAATTTATGAACCTAACAGCAGTAGCTACAAGGAACAGTTTGGCAAGCAGCTTTTAGCTGTAGTGGACCTTTCAGACAAGACAACAACATGCAGATTAAGTGGGAAAAAATCCAATGGCAACACTGGTGAGTGAATGTGCTGGTATTGTAGGCATCTGTCAATAGACAGTAGGTAAAATCCAGGCAACTTGTAAGTAGATGGCACCTATTAATAATTAGTGTAGATATCTGATCATTTGAGCTGTGTTTGCTGGGTTAGGTATAGCACTCATAACAGGGAATTGGAGATTTTTGTTATAAAAGGTAAAATACTCTGGGCATGGTGGCTTATGTTTGTAATCCCGGCATTTTGGGAGGATGATGTGGGGCAATCAGTTGAGGCCAGATGATTGAGACTTGCCTGGGCCACATGGCAAGACTCAGTCTCTAAAAACAAAATTGCCAAGTGTGGTGGCATGCACCTGATGCACCTGTAGTCCTACTTACTCAGAAAGAAGGCAGAGGTGAGAGCGTGATTTGAGCCTGGAAGTTTTGGGCTGCAGTAAGCTATAATCACACCACTGCACTCCGGCCTGGGTGACAGAATGAAACTCTGTCTCTTAAAAAAAGGCAAAATAGTACATAGCTTAAAATATATTGTGCTAATAGCATAATGCTGACCAACACAATGACAGGACTAAGATTCCTTAAATAAGAAATTAAACAAAAATTGTTTTTACCTTTAATATTCTTATGTTCACATTGAAGGATAGTTAAGAAAACTTTTTAATACATCAAACCTATGCTAGACACATTGAAAAGAAAAGTAGACAAAGATTTTTTTCTAAAATGAATAAAGTTACATTTAATGTGTATTTTACATGATGATTTCATTGTGCTTTACTTGTCTTTGATTTTCTCACTTCACTTAAATCGTTGTAGCAATTTTTCTTTCCTCTGCCTCCTCTGCCAAACAGCTGATCTTATTTGAATTAAAAATGCAGCTGTCTTAATCAATCTTTCATATATGGTTTTTAAAAATAAATTTACAAGTACAAAACTCATGACATTATTCAGCTCATGAGCTAATTCAAGATCTATTTGTCATGATGTGGTTGTTTCCATTCCTATGCAAATTCTGCTTTGTTCTTTGTATTGACATTTTCTTCCATTTCACAGTTGGCAGAGTTAAAACATAGACTAAAACATTACAAGTAAACTTTCATTATACTAATGCAAAAGCTCAAATTATCCTAATTATACCATTAATATAATTAATTCACAAACAAATACTAATGCCATCACTGGTTATGTGACATGTTGATCTTTTCAATTTATATATCTTCCTTGGGATTCTTTGTTTTCACATCTCAAAATAGTAAAAGTTATGCAGAAATATCCCAAAACCTCTGTGAATTATTACCTGTAAGCCACTAAACACTAAAGTTAAAAATAATTAAGCTAATACTTGACATGAATTTTTTCTCATGCTTGAAAATTATTTTGGAAGCTAGAATACCTACTTGGTGCTTTTGATTAAAATAAAATGTTTATCATTGTTTTTGTATTATAGCTACATGTGTGGGTAGGGAGAAATGAAATTACTTTCTAGAGTCAGTTAATTATATTTGATATTACTGAGAAATTGCTATCAAAATAAAACATGTTTAAATGGAAAATAATTACAATTACACTTTTTCAACCTGCCAACACTACTGGATTTGTGAAGAAAAACATTCTTTGAGTATGTTCTTATTTTCAAACTTTTAAACAAATCAAATGATGTCCTTTTACTAATATCACAGTTCTCTTATCTCTGAATGCATCAAATACATCCTTAATGCATATGAAATTAGTATTAACCTTGTCTCCACCACATATAATTTTATAAAGACTGATATTCCTATCTGTCGACTAATTTCACCAATAAACTTCACTACAAGGACATAATTAATAGGCCATAATATTTAAGAAGGTGACATTTCTCACATGTTTTGAACTCTTGACTTAGAATTTGAAAAAGAGAAGTTACTGATATCAGGATTTTAATCTAGAATAGTATCCAGTTGGCACTTAACTGAAACAGCTTTTTTTCCCCTTAACAGCAATAAAACAAAAAGGACTAATTACCCCTTTTTATAGGTGCAATTGGAACTTAAAACTCTAGAGACAGTGTGAACAATAAACCACTGCTAGAGTCTATTTCACCATCTGCACCTTAAAGTTACAGCTACCAAATCAACAAACAAACAAAAGACTCAATTATGCTAAATATATTATTCTAAGGTTGTAAGTGGTTTATTAGCATTCTCTGGTGGCTCTAAGTAATTAAAACAAATTTTTCTTTAATAAATACAATTTTCAGTTTGTGTATATTTTGAGAAAATTAGAAATTTTTAAATTAAGGCTAAACAAGTCATAAATTTGTTTTAGAATTTTTAAAGAATAATTTAAAAAATATCTATCTTTCACTTTCTTTTTAAAGAACATTTAATTGAATAACTAAAATTGTCTCTTTCAAAATCTGACCATTTAGAGTGTTTTCTTAGTAAATACAATGCAGCGCTGTCTTTAAAATGGAGACCAAATATGATGATTAAAAGTGCATTTATGCCTTGAGACACTCCCACTATTTTCAAGCAAGATAGTTTTAAAAAATCTGTGAACATAAGAATGAGTCTTAAAAAATGCATTTTCACATGAAACAAATATAGGAAACATAGACTTGAGAGAAAAAGCAGGTGTAATTAGGTTCTTTGTTTACCAGTATAAATCTATCCATGCATAGTGTAGATTTCTAAAAATAAGTCAAATTCTAAAATGTAATGTGCTGTTTAATAATGATAGATATTATATATAATCACATTCAATCAAAAGACCCACAAGTCTTCAAAACCTAACCTGTGAACAGAGTCCAAAATACAGCTTTTTTCTAATTGAGTCAGGAAATTCTAAAATAAAATTAGGCAAGAGGATAGGGTCTGTGAGTCTGAACAAATACTTTAAATAATTTATTTTAAATTTTAAATCAATGTGATATGCTTCTCAGAGTTTTAATAGAATATCTTTTTATATTTCAAAGCTCCTTTTTTCCAGACTTCTCCACAATTTTGAAAATTACCATAAATTTATCATTTATAAAAGTAACCATGTTACAAAATGTTCAGAAAATCCCTTCTCCACATTCTTTCAAATATAAAAAGTCAATCATGAATCATTCAGAAAAAGTAGTCTTACCTATATTTGGTTGATGTGAAATTAGATGTCATGCATTTATTGGGAATCAAGATATTCCTTTTCCATGCATGATAAAAGAATCACCACCTTATATATGTGTAGTATTCACCCTTGCTGAGGGAATGAATAGGCCACCATTTCTCAAACTGCATGGTCCGGCCAACAAAGGGAAAGGCCAGATTATTAGTTAAGTTCTCTCTGATTTGTTGAAGACTTGACTTATTATATGGCCACCTCTTTGACTAAGTTTTCAATTAGGAATCTTTTTTCTTTCCTCACTGGAAAGAATACAAATAAAAGCCCTACTGTTTCTGCTGTGCCATTAACTATTAGAGATGAGCAGTGAAGGAATCAATGTTCAGAAAGAGCAGGAAGTAGAATAAAAAAAAGAAAGGAAGGAAGGGTAGGGAGAGTACGAAGAAAAGAAAATACAAACCTCGCTAATAACCAGGCAATAGTGACCAAGTCACATAACACATTGCACTGAACAACATGTGGCCAATGTGAGCGCAGAGTTTCCTGAGATAGGAATAAAATTATAAATAAAAAGGAACACATGTATGCCCTTTGAGTGTCTGGTTGATTGGTTAGTTGTCTAGTTTATTAGTTTACTGGTGAAAATGCCTTTGGGCACACACTATCTTTTTCTCTTTTTTCTTTTTCTCTTTTTTCTTTTTTTTGTTGTTGTCGTTGTTGTTGTTTCTTTTGAGATGAAGTCTCCCTCTGTTGCCCAGGCGAGAGCAGGGTGGTGCGGTCTCGGCTCACTGTAACCGCCACCTTCACCTCCTGAGTCGCTGTGATTACAGGGGCACGCCACCAAGCCCGGATAATTTTTGCATTTTTAGTTGAGACAGAGTTTCACCATGTTGGCCAGGCTGATCTTGAACTCCTGGCCTCAAGTGATCTACCTGCCTCGGCCTCCTAAAGTGCTGGGATTACAGGCGTGAGCCACAGCGCCCGGCCAGAACACACTATCTTATAAGCAGGTAAGGCTTCTTGTCCCCTCCAATATATTTGAATGTCTTTAGACATTGAGTAATCTGAGGTATTTCATACAAACTGAGCTTTCAAAGGTAGAATCAATCTTTCAATATTTTTACAAGCTATGTTTTAATATTTGGGAGAAATACAAAACCTGATCTGTCAAAACATATTGAACCTACAGTGAATTGTTAATTTTCAAATGCAGAAACCTAAGTCTGGTTAGTTATTTCCTTCTTTGGAACACTCAAATTAGACCATGAGCATTCAATGTCAATATCTCTTTAAACACTTCAAGGAAGGCTTGATTTGAGCTCCTATTATCTATGTTTTCTGGGTGTAAACTTCACAGTAATAAAAACACTTGAATCTATTAAATTTTTCTTTGTTGCATTCTATTTATTATTCTGAGGAAAAGAATTGACAAGCTTAAATCTCTGCTTCTGTTGGAATCACCTTGCAACTACTTCATTTTTTACCTAGTTACTCAAAAATTGATGTTAGGGAACGATTTTTATGTAACCAGTAAATTGTTTTTAAAAAGATCTTTTTTGGTCCAACCATGTCTGAAAATTGCAATGAAAAGATAACAAGCAAAGTTCAAAAAATTAAGTTTGTGCGACTTTTTAAATTAAATCATTTATTTTTCTATCAAAATATTATGCTTATATTATTTGAAAATATGTCACATTTTACTAAAAGACTTCTATAAAATCAAGAACAATATTATAACCACAGTCTCTATCTATAGAAACAGCTACTTTGAACCATTTTAGCTGTTTTTTCTTAAATGCTATTTTCATATTCTATGCTTAGATGGCCAATTTTTTAAAATGTCAAAAAGAACACATGATATCATTTTAACTGACCCCCCCAATCGCTCCAGTAAGCTATTAAAGAAGATTGAGCAAATTGGAAATAGGATGATAATAATAAAGAAGCAGCAATATCAACAATAATTTGAAGCTGGAAACTGGGTAGATGAGAAAATATTGACTTACCAGAGCAGGAAAATCTGAAGCGATGCCACCACTAAAAAGCCACGTGACTCACCTCTGTACCCAGAAGGAACTCAGAAACTAAAAGAAACAGTATTTCTGCAGATATGGGTGCTGATAAGGCTGAAAAAATAATAATATATTGATTGAAAGTCTGCAAAAAGAGCAAATAGAATACTGAAAATTTTCAGCCAACTCGTTGAGTCAGGCTATTCTTAGGTAGGAAATTTATGCTCTGGTGAGATTTAGTCATAAGCACTTAAACTTGGAGCTACCAGGTCCCTTTAACTGCAGGGATAAAGCATCTGCTAAAGATAAGGGAACTTCAAGAAGGAGTCAAATTGTCCGTATTTGCAGACAACATGATTGCATATTTAGAAAACCCCATCTTCTCAGCCCAAAACCTCCTTAAAACTGATAAGCAACTTCAGCAAAGTCTCGGGTTACAAAATCAATGTACAGAAATCACAAGCATTCCTATACACCAACAACAGACAGAGAGCCAAATCATGAGCGAACTCCCATTTACATTTGCTACAAAGAGAATAAAATACCTAGGAATACAACTAACCAAGGATGTAAAAGATCTCTTCAATGAGAACTACAAACCACTGCTCAAGGAAACAAGAGAGGACATAAACAGATGGATAAACAGTCCATGCTCATGGTTAGAAAGAATCAATATTGTGAAAATGGCCATACTGCCCAAAGTAATTTATAGATTCAATGCTATCCACATGAAGCTACCATTGACCTTCTTCATAGAACTGGAAAAAACTTTAAACTTCATATGGAACCAAAGAGAGCCCGCATAGCCATGACAATCCTAAGCAAAAAGAACAAAGCTGGAGGCATCCCGCTACCTGATTTCAAACTATACTACAAGCCTACAGTAATCAAAACAGCATGGTACTGGTGCAAAAACAGAGATATAGACCAATGGAACAGAACAGAGGCCTCAGAAGCAATGCCACACATCTACAACCATCTGACCTTTGACAAACCTGACAAAAACAAGCAATGGGGAAAGGATTCCCTATTTAACAAATGGTGTTGGGAAAACTGGCTAGCCATGTGCAGAAAACAGAAACTGGATCCCTTCCTGACACCTTATGCAAAAATTAACTCCAGATGGATTAAAGAGTTAAACATAAGAACTAACACCATAAAACCCTAGAATAAAACCTATGCAACACCATTTGGGACATAGGCACAGGCAAGGACTTCATGACTAAAACACCAAAAGCAATGGCAACAAAAGTCAAAATAGACAAATGGGACCTAATTAAACTGCAGAGTTTCTGCACAGCACAAGAAACAATCGTTAGACTGAACCGGCAACCAACAGCATGGGAAAAAATTTTTGCAATCTACCCATCTGACAAAGGGCTAATATCCAGAATCTACAAATAACTAAAGCAGATTTACAAGAAAAAAAACAAACAAACCCATTCAAAAGTGGGCAAAGGATATGAACAGACACTTTTCAAAAGAAGACATTTATGCAGCCAACAAACATATGAAAAAATGCTCATCATCACTGGTTATTAGAGATATGAAATGCAAATAAAAACCACGTTGAGATACCATCTCATGCCAGTTAGAATGGCGATCATTAAAAAATCTGGAGACAACAGATGCTGGAGAGGATGTGGAGAAAAAGGAACACTTTTACACCGTTGGAGTGTAAATTAGTTCAACCATTGTGGAAGACACTGTGGCAATTCCTCAAGGATCTAGAAATAGAAATTCCATTTGACTCAGCAATCCCATTACTGGGTATATATCCAAAGGATTATAAATCGTTCTGTTATAAAGACACATGCACGCCTATGTTCCTTGTGATGCTGTTTAAGATAGCAAAGACCTGAAACCAACCCAAATGCCCATCAATGATAGACTGGACAAAGAAAATGTGGCACATATGCACCATGGAATACTATGCAGCCATAATAAACGATGAGTTCATGTCCTTTGTAGAGACATGGATGAATCTAGAAACCATCATTCTCAGCAAACTGACACAGAACAGAAAACTAAACACCGCACATTTTCACTCACAGGTGGGTGATGAACAATGAGAACACTTGGGCACAGGGAAGGGAACAACACTCACTGGGCTAGGCACTGGGTGGGGGGAGGCAAGGGGAGGGACGAGGGGTTGGAGGATGGGAAGGTATAACACTGGGAAAAATTGTGCATTCTCAAAAATAACTCTTTGTCAATGAATACCTGTCCAATTCTAAAAAGAAAAATAAAAATTTTTTAAAAAGATAAGGGAACTTCAAGAATGTCTACATATATACTAGAGAGAGTCTAAGGTTTTGTGGGGGTTTTTCTTATTTTTTATTTTTTATTTTTTTCCAAATGAACACTTAGCTCCAAATAAGCTTTTTAGAGTCCAGGGAAAATATGAACATCTAGTGCAAGAGAAATTACTTATGATATTGATATTTAAGGAAATCTAAGTGGAGTACCAATTTACCAATAGAAAAAAATATATATGAGCTCAACAGTCCATAATCCCATACCATTCATACCAGTCTTGTGTCAGATACATATTTTTTTCATCCTTCTCTTAAATATGAACAGAGAGCCAAGATCGCCAAATATTGAGAAAAGCATACAAAACGAAGATTGAATTCAATCAAATAGCAAAATAACTCCATGGAAAAAAAATTAGACTGCCAAGTGAGCAACAGGAAACTTATGAAGCCTAATAATATGCTTAAAAGAGAAGAGATAGTATTCTACCCATAGGAAAACAACAGGTTGCTATAAAATGAACATTCAAATAATAGAGAAAATGCCACAAGAAATTAAAGATGTAATAATGGGAATTTTTAATCAAGAAAATTTAGAAATATATTTAAGAGATAATGTTACTTTAAAAAGGTTCTTGACATTTTTATTATATAACAGGCTAGTACAAAGGAGACAAAGCCCCTGATTTCATGAAATTAGAAAAGAAGCAACAAAAAAACAATGGAATTGGGGTATGGGGAGAAAGGAAAGGTTTACAATTACAGGGTGATATTTTCATCTGGGGCATAGCTCAAGAAAATAAAACAATATCTCTCACCAAAAAGAGAAATTGAAAATTGAAGAGAAAACTAAAAAATAAACAGCAGAGAAATCTATAGATATATCTATATATATACCGAAGGAAAGAAAATGGAATACATTAAGAAAAGATAGACAGCAAGGGAAATTTTTAATGAAAAAAAATTATCAAATTAACAACAGAATCAATAGAAAAAAATAAAACTGAGACATCTATAAAGGAAAAAGCAAGAATATGTAATCAGAATGATTATGTTTAACAATACTAGAAGCTAGCAATGAAATAATGTTTTACACGATTTTCAATCTGGAACTGCTTACACATCCAAAGGCAATTAAGGGAAAGGGCAAAGTGCAGACATTTTTAGGCATTATAAGTCAGGAGAATCTTTACTTCTTAGGCACCCTTTCTCAGAAAAATTCTGAAGGTTATGCTTCACCAAAATAAGAGAGAAAAAGAAGAAAGGCAAATGTATAATAGCCACGAAATTGTTATCCAACAGAGAAGAAATGCAAAAGAACTTCAAAATAGATGGGAAAGAGAAGTCCCAGAATAACAGCAGTATGGCCAGCCTAGAGAACAGCCAGCTCAGTCTGGAACATAATGATTAGAAACTTCAAGAAAAAAAACCATCAAGGAAAGAAGACAAAATGGAGCCAATGGTACCTTATAGATTTATGTACTATATCAATTCTGTACACTGAATTATGTACACTATAAAAAAAGGCTAGCCATTTTAGAGTTGGCTAGCCAACTCTAGAAAAGGCTAGAGTTCCATGAGAAAGTCTGAAAGTGATTTCGTGATAGGAAAATAGAAATTAACCAAACAAATAAGCAAAACTGATAGCACCAAGAAAACAAAAACAATAAATAAGAATGGAAGTACTAGCAACTTGGTAATAAACATATTTAAGTAGCCATAATTATTTAAACAGTAAGTACTGGCCAAACATGTAGTATATTTATATTGGGAATGTGGGGAAGAGAAAGTATTTGCACGTGGTAAGGTGGAGACGTAAAGAAAGCTACAACTTAGAGTATTTTCAATTCAATTTCCCATCTTTCATTGTCCTTTTATATCTATTTCATAACCACTGGTTGAATTAACATTTAGAATATCATAACTATGCACATATTGTTTATAAGCACGTAGCACACCACATCATGGTTCCTTTTTTCCATGTTATTACTTTATTTTCCATGCATACTTGTTATGGTTTACTTCATCTGAGAGACCTTTTTCAAGTTTGCATAACGGAGATAGTATGTATCAGCCTCCTTTGCAGAGAAGTTGGCAGAAGTTTCCAAAATTTAGTTTGTATACTTGAATTTAATTGCCCTGTATCCACACTCACAGCAACAACACTTACATTTTCATTCTGTTGCCACCTTCTCTATAGCTTGACAAATTCATTTACAAAATTAACTACTTTATTAATTCATTAATTGAAAACAGCAAAAATCTTCAGGTGAGGTGAAAAGATTATCATCCAACTGTGAGGAAAAGGTGGCTAGGCACAGGCATGCACAGGTTTGTTTGTTTTTTAACATAAATTTGACACTTATTTCCTCTCTCTGTCCTCCATTCTGATTCCATTTCACCTCACTGGTCCACCGGATAGTTGGAGTCTGGAGCCTTTTAGGGTTTTAGGGGGAAAATTGGGTGGGTCCCATGTATAGCCTCTTCCTTCTTGCAGATCTTATATTTTAACTACTCCCTCTATTAAATGTTCCCATCTTTCAAAGCTGTATTACATTATTTGACTGATATCTTCTCCCTTTGTCTTAGTCACTTTAGATTAGATATTTTTTAAATGAATTTGCAATCATTATAGTAAGGCTCAATGCTGTAAGGAAGTAAACAGGCCAGATATATAATTATATATTTTAGAAAATTAAATTGTCTCCATTGGCAAGAATTAATTATGATCATATTTTTGGTGTGACTCAAACTTAGGCTGTCTACCTATAGTAACATCTCAAAAATTAAATTAGCCCCAAGTAACAGGTTTTAAAGAAACTAAACGACACAATAAAACTATACACACACACACACACACACACACACACACACACACACACACACACAGTATAGTGAAATTGATAGGTGTAATAATATTTGAAATTCAAAGGAACCTTAGAAATCAGCTAACAAACTGCATCCACATCTTCCTTCTACAACTTTCTTTTAGTATTTGTACTATCACAATAACCAATCCTAGTTTTTCAATGGTTGGTCCTAAACACGCACTATTTACTACAAATTTATAAACCAGATGATTATTCTCAAGATATACTCCATTATGGTAAGCTATTACTTAAAGACTCTTCTCATTTATATTCTAATTATGGCATTATTCTGGGCACAGTACCTTTATCAATACTGCTGAACACTGCTTGAGCATTTCCAATAGTTTTATCAAATTGCTGAAGTGAGCTAATTTTTATTCAAAATTATCAACACTATTTTACATATTCTGCTATTTAGATTCATCTACCCCTATCTTTAATCTGTCTTTGGGTTTTTTGTTATAATTTTAAAGTTTTCAATTATCTCTTAAATTTTACTATACCGTTTAGTATGCTATTTTTTAAAAAATAAAAATTCTGTCAACCTATACTTTCAATTCCTCCCATGTTGTTGTTGCGTTTGATTTTGGTGAATGTGCTATCAGTATCTTGACTCCAGTAATTAAGTTAAAAACTGTTGAGACAAAGTTTTGAGAGTGCCAGCCGGTACCATGAGGCTGAAAACTATCAAAACTTAGCATCATTAACCGGCATCGTTTCCTTACTATCAAAGAAACGGTAAGAACAAAGTCTCTGATTTAAATCATCCCATATTTCTCTGCTTATTTACAAAAACATCATGACAAATCTTATCAAATGCTTTTGTTGAGACACAGTTTTTATGCCACTATTTATATCTATCAGCTCACTGCATCTTATGCTTTATTGGCACATGATAAATTGTCCTATGATTAGGAATATTTTTGGTTGAAATAACAGAAACTTCGCTAAAACCTAAGCAGAAAAATAAATATATTAAAAGGGCACTGGAATGTTTTAGGAAATGTCATTCAGGACCTCAGGAATACAACTGGAAACCTAGGTCTTCTGGGGAAATGAGGAGGTCATCCTAGTCTTCCTTTGGCATGTCTCTGCAATTTGTTCTATCCTTCTCAGCCTACTTCTTTATACATTAGAACAAGGCAAGCAAAAACACATAAGATGTAGATATTTCAGTGCAACTATACCCTCCAAATAATTTTATCTCACTAAGTTTTAAATTCCTCTGAAAGGATCTTCAACTTCATCTGGGAGCCAATAAGATGACCAGAGGGATGTACTTTCCAGAAGGAAAAAATAATTGGCTCGGGTTTATTCTCCCTAAACCAGTAATCAATAACCTCCACAATTATCAGTTCATGCAACAGCAATTTAAGTAAGGTGGGCCCTCTGAAAATTAGGGAGGAAGACATTATCTAAAAGGGTCAGGAAAAGAAGTTAATGAGTGAGATGGTTATATGGTTTAATAAGGTCTACTATTTGGTGTTTAAAGATATACTTTCTTTTTTCAAATTGTAAAAGGGAAAAATACTTCCAAATGTCAAACTTCAACTATCTGGTATATTGTCACAAATAATATAAAACCATAACAATTGTTGGTGGTCAGCTGTGACTTACAGAAACAATGCCATAATGCCACTATTCCATCACTTCAGCCTGTTTGGGTGCTATTCATTTCTCTTCTATTTTATCTTTATATCTGTATTAATCAAAGCTCTTTATTAAATTATGGAAACCTAACTCAAATTTGAACTCTCATCACAATTAACTGTAAATTTAGGGAAGAATGGCTTAGAAAGCAAATAATATCCTCAGCAATGTCTTTCATTACATTTTAGATCTACTGATTTCATAAACAGAAGTCTCTCATCACATATAATAGTAAAAATAGTCACTGGAAACATCATATATGTACTCCACTGTCTTGCCATCTCCAGTGAAAAAAAGCGTTCCTCTCCTCTGACTACACCAGATAAGATCATAAGACTGAATTTGTTTGGTCTGTCCTAAGTTGTATGCCTTCCTATAATCACCTATGTGGTCAGTGCAATCTCAACACACGGACTGACTATAAAGGACTTGGAAGTCCCCAAAAGGAATAGTTGCATTTTGTAACAGCAGAAAGCATTGCTATTTGGAAAGAGTAGAGAGGCATCCACCTACAACCACAAAAGCTGGCACGCTCCTGTGGAGGAGACAAAGTACAGTTTTATCCCTTTGATGCATCCAGTGGTGACATATGGGCCTCTGATTCAGTCCCTTTGCTTAATATTCAAATCTATTCTAATTTTGCTTAAATTCTGCAAGCCATGCACTATATGATCAATTTAAAATGTCCAAAGCCCCTAAAAGGGAGATATCAAAATACTGTAAATTGCTCGCTAGTGTAATATTAAGCTTATCCTGTTCTACTAGTACAGTCGGAGAACGGATTAGACCAATGAAAATAATGGGCATCAAGTGGTTACTTTCTTCCTGTGAGTGAAGATATTTTCCATTATGGCTGATTTGACTGATCCAGGTTGTAGATATTGAAAGTGTTTTGTATGTCTCACTGGGTATAGTTTCTTGAGCATGAAAATGAGAGAGATGTATAGGGTTTCAGGATGATGTCATTGAGAAGATGAGAATGGAATCAGTTCAAAATGGAAGTGTTGATTTTTTTTATAGGAACTGAGATATTTTATCTAGAGAGACAAGAAAGTAAATATAATGCACTGATCCAGTTGACTGGTTACAAGTAGTAGTGAAAGCTTTGTATTTTTGAATCTTCTTTGTATTCTTTTTTCTCAGTATAAAGGGAAGCAAAATCATCAGGTGTGAGAATTTTGAGTAAGGTTGGAGGTTTGAAGAGAATGGGCAAGGAAATGAAGTGGCCGTCTAGTAGACTGGGAGAATGACTGGACCAGGGAAATGCCGGACTGTGGCTGGGAGCCACTGTAGTCCACTTTAAGTAAATGGCATGAAAGTAATGGGGGGCCAGACTGCCTTGTTTAGTGTTTTTCTCCAGCCACATTCAACTACACAGAAATAAAGTGTCACATTTTTGCCCATGAAGCAAAATAAAAGAACGGATTCAAAGAAAGGGATAAATGATTCAGCTATGGTATTTAAGGATGAACCATGGGGCTTAACTTTTGTGAGAAGAGCATAGGAAACAAACTCTCAATGAAAATGTACCAGGATAATTGACCATTACATTGCATAGAGATCTGAGAGACTGGGTATTTTAGAAAGTGTTCTGGAAAGATAAAGGGTGCTGCTTAGAGAGTTAACGAATAAATGATCCTGGGGTAGGGAAAGAGTTGCCATTATTGCTGACAGCAAGGCTTAAGTCCGTGTAAGAAATAGGAACAGGGCCCGGCGCAGTGGCTCACGCCTGTAATCCCAGCACTTTGGAAGCCCAAGGCAGGGGGATCACGAGGTCAAGAGATCGAGACCATCCTGGCCTACATGGTGAAACCCTGTCTCTACTAAAAATACAAAAATTAGCTGGATATGGTGGTGCGTGACTGTAATATCAGCTACTCGGGAGGCTGAGAGGAGAATCGCTTGGGAGTTGGAGGCTGCAGTGAGAAGATCGCGTCACTGTTCTCCAGCCTGGTGACAGAGCAAGACTCTGCCTCAAAAAAAAAAAAAAAGAAAAAAGAAAAAGAAAAGACATGGGAATAGACTGAAAGACAAATCTAAAATTGAGATCAAGGTCACTGGGAAAAAACAAACCCAGATAGCAAGAGTCCATTTGATCTGAAGAATCATTGTTATGGACATATAAGACAGAAATTGTAACAGCAGTGTTATTGAGTAGACGGTAGTGACTCAGGTACAAAAATCTTCAAGGCTTAGAACACGTTTTTGAGTCGGGAAAAGGGGATTACTAGGTATTGGGAAGATGACTGCAAAAGGAAAGACTTTGGCTGGAATAGTCAGGTGACCTGAGATTCAGAACATGAGGAAAAGAGAAAGGTCTGAACGTACAATAAAACTTTTTCTTCCTCTCTGAGTCCCCCGGTGTTAAGAATGTAGAATAAAAAAATTAGCATTTGAGGGGATTGAAAGGGAAGCATTTTCAGCAGAGCCAAGATTCACTTAGAACAAAAGGGTAAGTAGACACTTAATGTAATGTGCGTGTGATTATTATTTTTACTTTTGAAATGCTGAGCCTTTGGAATGATGTCTTCATTTCAGATTGTTTTTACATTTCATAAGGAAAGAGAAACTATTTTAATGGAGTAGATGCCAAATCTATCGAAATGAAAAAGAAATGTAGATGTCCATATCTAAGCTTATAAAAACATCTCTTTGTAATAATGTGCTTTGACATTTTTGATATATGAATTGCTCATGAGTCATTCATCAACTGTCTTTAATTAAGAAATTCAACAAGGAATTGAACAAACAGCATGGAATAGAAATAAAACCTCACATTCTTTCCTCAGTCATTTGCAGTGGGTGGTAAGTGTAGGAATAAAATTCAAATGTTTATTTATGACATGTTAGCTCTGGATGTGAACTTATGATCATCATGCTTTCATGTTGGGAGATTCAAAATGTGTCTTAATCATGTAGTTGCTCACTTTTGATCCTACCACTGAATACAGTTTCCTGAAAATCAATAGTAATCACCATTACTCTTTCTCTAGTTTTCAGTGCATACATTTACTTCCTTGAAACAGACATCTCTACAACCTCTTTGTCACATTGATGAATGATGTTAAAAGGAAGAATAATGTATTTAATAAATCCCAATATTCAGTGAAATAGAGTTCTTTATAAATTAGTGTTAGTAGAATTACTTTGGCTATCTTATATTTGTCTAGCAAAATTTAAATAATAGTTGTTTAGCAATACATTTAACAATTTAATTCTTTATTTTCATATACCAAACAACGATTTGCTTCTCCTAAAAACAGGCATGTTTTTCTTTAATTAAAATGATACTGCAGGACGTTGACACATAACTCTCTTTCCTTTAGACTAAGTGCTAAGTGACCCATATAACAATCTCAAAATTTCTTAAACAACTTGCTGTAAAAAATAGATAAATAACAGTCTTGTGCATTAGCCTTGCAGAGAGGTTATGTTAGAGTTGAAGCAAGTTAGAATTGAAAAAATAAAGAATATAATAGCTGCTGCATGATTATAAATGGAGGGCAGTGCCTGCCTGTCTTGGAAGTTGAACCAATCAATCTGAGAGTCTTTGAAATTATGAATGTTGTTCCTTTCAGTGTGAACCTCAGCACTTTTTCAGGTTTTAGCACTGACATTTCTGCCTCACAGTTATTTAGCTATAATTCTTGTTTCAATAAATCTAGATAATTTATTTTATAAATAAACCCACAGATAAAATGGCATTGAAATTAATTTGTAGTTATTCTCAGTCATTGTGAGAGGGAGCCTCTTTTTTTTTAAGCAAACCAACATGAGATCAATTTGACAATTACATACTGAGTGTCAGTTTTTGTCAGGTCACTGGATGTGGCACATACTCATGCCTTAAGAGAGCTTTCTATCTTGGAGATAGGAAACATAGAAAGGAAATTTCTGCATCAGAGCCTCCATTGTCATTCATCTGTATATGTGCAAATCACTTGGTGCCTTTTATATATGTATTTAACTAATCTCTCATCCTAGGTCCCTGTGAACAGGATGATTTTTGTTTCTTCTTTATTTATTCAACCACACTTAGAACTACGTCTTGTGTATAAAACAGTAATTATTGGTCTTACAAATAGTTCCCTTTATATTTGAATAAAAGCATGGCAATACAGTTTGGATTCCTCAAGAAGCTCATTGTGAGGTAAAGGTAATACGGAGAGCACCTATTGGAGAAATGTTTAGGATTAAGGCCTGCAGAAGAAAATAGGAGGCAAAATTACATGGTGGGGAAGAGTTGAGCTGTGATACGGTTCCAATGAAGTACTCAGAAGTTTCTCTACAAGGAGCTCTTGTGCTCCGATGACACTTCAAAGTTGTCTGCATTTGGAGTAAGGAGGTTGGATGTACATATCCCCATTCTGATCAGCCACTGACGCAGGTAACAGGGAATGAATGGGCATGCCTTAGGCAAGCCTTTGCTAAGGACTATTTTATTCTTTCCTGGGATTCCAGGTGGCGCCTCACAGGCTCTCGCACGAGTGAATCAAGTGAATCATGTATATCATGGGTTCATCATGCCTTTAGCATGTTAACAGATATGCAAAGTGTAATGGAGAATCAACGAAAAGAAAAATAATGTATGAATGAAAATATTAAGAAAGGTTTCATGAAGTCATTTTTACTTTTTACTTGAGCCTTTTTTAAAAAAAGTTTAAGAGACAGGGTCTCCCTCTGTCTCCCAGGTTGTAGTGCAGTGGTGTGATCATAGCTCACCGTAGTCTGGAACTCTTGGGCTCAAGTGATACTTCTATCTCAGCCTCCTGAGTAGCTGGGATTACAAGTACCGGCCACTGGGTCCAGTTTACTTGAGATGTACGTTGAATAACAGGCATGAATACAATGGATGCATATTACAGAGAGAATTTCTGCTTAAATAGTATGAGAAAAGGCAATAAAGGGGAAATAAGTAGGAAAACCAAGACAGCAAAATGAGTTTGCCTTAGTTGGTGTATGAAATAGTATTTTAGGGAAAAAAATCAGTAATTATAAATAGGAGTTATATAATGAGATAACTGAATTTCAGATCTATTCATCTCCCTTTTGTTTAACTTCCTGTAATTTTAATAAAATAACAGCTTTATTGTACTTTTATTTACAATCTTTTAAGATCAATAGACCACAAATAAATAAACTTCCTGTAATAATAATTATGACAATCAGGATAAAGTAAAATGGAAGAAAGCCAAGAGACACTGCAGAGGTGAAACACCTTGGGAGTTTCATTCCACAGGTGACACAAAAGAAGTGCATTCAAAGTTTTTAGCCTGAGTGTTAGAGAACATACTGTAATATTAGAACCAAAGTTTCAGGTCTAGTTTCCAGAGGTCACACTTTCACTTGAAGCTGCATATAACTGCTTCTAAACCTAATGAAAGTCCTAGAAAGTGACAGATCTGTTGCAACCAGAACTGGACCAGCACTTCATTGGTAGTATAACTAGTCCAGAGCCTGACTCTGCTAAGAGCTTCACTCCTAGACCTATTTTAAAAACTGCTAGGTCTCAACATGTCTTACTTGTTGTTATGTTAGATTCCTTCCCAAAATTTAAATCTTCCCCTCAATCCTCATTCCCACACTGTACGTCTTTACTCTTCACAGTCTTTTTCCTGATATCTTAATCTGGTACTCTGTGTTTTGGGGATCCTTATAACTCGGTAATAGTATTTCAACTAAAATGAAGCCTGACCTCAATGACCAAAACAACTTCTTGGATAAAAACTATTAGGAGATTAAAATGACCAACTCGTCTTCCACTTAATGCAGTCGCGTTTGAAGATATGCCTTACATTTTTATTAGCATGACTTTTTTACCATTTTCCAAATTCACCATGCTTCCTCTCCTCTGGGCTTTCTCATTAGCCATTTTCTCTGCCAAAAGCCTTTGCCCTTTTCACATGCTAGCTTCTTCTAACCCGTTATTCCTAACTCATTCATTTCATTGAAATAAACTTTAACTTTGATGGAACTTCCTCTTGAGTAATTGACCTTGTATCTCAGGGTTAGGTTTCCTTTCTATGTTGTTAGGAACACTACTCAGAAGTTAGTTGATAGGCCTATTTTTTCTTTTTTTTGACACAGAGTCTTGCTCTGCCTCCACCTCCCAGGTTCAAGCAGTTGACCAATACTCAGCCTCCTGAGTAATTGGGATTACAAGTGGACGCCATCACGCCAGGCTAATTGATGTGCTTTTTATTTCTGAGTAAATTTTCCTAATAATTTGGAAAATAACTCTGAGGAGAGGAAGACAATCTCATATAAACACATTTCTAAAGAAATGTCAACAATAACATATTGATTCCCTGAGGGTAGTATATAAATCTGAATTACAAATATGTTCTGATTGGATTCACAGTTCAATCATGGTCTGAGCTGGAAAAAATCAGCTACTTGCATACCCAAACCTGAGTCCTTGTGGAGAAGGGAACTTGAGCCTTCCATGATTACAGACCACACTGTGGAGAAACCATTCAGGACTTTGTATTCTACTTAAACTCTAGGATTTTATGAGAAATTTGGCTTCTATGTTTGTGCCAAGGATCTTTGGTAAAAATAACAGAAGTGTGTATCACAGTATAGATAAATGATAAAGTGGTTGGCTGGAAAGTAGACAACTAGGGGATTCATTGCTAGCAGGTAAGGTCATCTCTACATCTTTGATACCCTAAACATAGAGGCAAAGGAGGGAAAAGCTCTCCCCAGGAGAGAATGTTGGGAACCTGTTCAGTTTGATGTCTATGCAAGGCAGAATGAGGTGAAGAAGCCTGTGCTAAGTTGAGAGCCTGGAATGCAATCCATGCATTTACCATATGTGGCCTCTGACATGGCTGTCCTAGTCAAATTACACCCTTGCTCACCTGAGACCAAGTCTCCAGTGCTCTCTTTGGGTCCAAGCCTTCCACATAGTGTCTTGGATTCTAGTGGTTTAGGACCGGTAGATACCACTAGCTGGGACCCGTCTGAGAAAGACTGTATGGCAGTGACTATGTGAGGGTGCTAGTGGACAGGAATGTTGTCCAATAAAGCCTGAAGCTTCAGATGAGTACAGCTTCCAAGACTGCTGATGCATCGAGGATGTCCCTGGTTACACTGGGCAGAGACTTGCCCTACTTGAGCATGGCCCTACTACATCAGTCATTCCTTGAGTGATTTCAGCCACTGTGATGTCCATTTAGGAGCAACCTTGCTACGTGGATTATGACTCATTTGACATTCAAGCCTTAGAAAAGGCTTTTAAAGGGCCTACTTATATACTTCAGAAGTAGACTATTGAGGGGTCATTGAACAGAACAGAACCTAAAAGAATCAAGGTTCAGCTCACCCCATATGAAGGACACCTGCTTCTGCCTGTATTGAAACCATCTGCTTCCCCTGCCCCAGGCAGCACAGGGTGGGGAACAGAGCCAATAACTGGTTTAGTCTCCCATGGCAGAAAAAGGATCCCAGGGTCTCCAGCCATGTCAGGACCACCAATGGGTTTGGCAAGATTATGTGGCTGCTTTTTGGTCCCTGAATCTCATCCCGCCTCCCTGAGAAGATGCCCTGATAGGTCTGGATGACCTTCTAAAGCAGTCCTGAGGTCAATCAAATATTCCTTTGATTCTTTCCTAAATTTGCTTAGGACTTACCTAGAGCCCACAGGTTAATTCAGCTAGCCACAGTACTACTAGTCTCTTTACTGAAAAAGCCACATCTTCATTTCAAACTGAAATGTGAAACTTCTTTTCTGGTTTGGTATTGGCCCAACTCACATTTGACATGCGACAGAACTTTATGGGTTTCTGAGAAAAGCGTTCTTGGTTTGAACTTTAGATGTGAAGCCTCTGAGCTATAAGACCTTGTAAAATTTCTAGAATGTCCATGCTTCAGTTTCATCATCTATAAAATAATACAGGAAATTTAATATGCTAGGGTTGGGTAAGAATTAAATGAGATTGTTAATAGCAAGTGTTAGGCACAGGATGTCCCAAATTTTAAGAGGTCAAGATAAATTGGTCAGTATCCGTCTCCTCTCTCTATCACAACTAAGAGGGACTGTCTATAGCATACTGGATGAGACCAGGAAACGCTAATAAATTGTGGGTCCCAGGACAAAATTAGAATACAGGGCCTTTGCCAGGCATGGGGAAGTCAACCTCTCCTAATCAAAGGCCCACTGTCCCAACCCACAAGTTAGGGTAGATGAGAGCTCTCACCAATTCACTTAACCAAATATGTCCTGACACCTCCAGCCTAGGCCATGAGCATCTCTTTTCTAACTCAGAACCTTCCCTTACCTAAGAGCCCTTGCCAATGGTGGAACACAGGTGTTCTTCATAGACACAATCCTGTCACTGTCCTAGGTGGACAGCCACAGCAGTCACAGCAGTGGGTAGGGTAGGGGAGGCCAGGTAGACCTGAGGCACCTGGAAATGGGGAATGGATGGCTGAGAACCAGTCCTGGAAGGAAGAAAGGTGATAGTATACAGGACTGCATTGTGAGCTGAGGCTCTGGGACCCCACTGGCTCAAATGCATCCTCCATTGTCCCATTTAACTTACGAAAGAAAAATTCAAAGATGAATTCATTAAGAATTTCAAGACAGCCACTCGAGAGCATTAAACTTCAAATGCTGAGCCCTTTGAAGTGTGGGGCCTTGTGCAACTTCATAAGCACACACTGGGAATCCAGCCCTAGGAGAAACACAGCCTTTCCAGGCCAAGGGCCCTCACATAGCAGGAAAGGCTTCAAAGAGACCCAAGATCTGTAGGACATTCAAGTTTAGGCACAAACTAAGAGAAAATAAACAAGAGGAACTGAGAGCTCAGGCTGTACGCAAAGATGAGAAAAGAAATTCCTTCCCAAGAGGCAATGCTTTTCCTATAATTCTGTGTCTCTTCTGTGAGGAGCAGGGAGTTATCAGGGCTGTCTTTACAAGGGCATCTACCTCCCAGCACCAGGAAGCCACGTGTATCTTACAATTTATAATGACAACAAGATAAGCTAAAAATCTTGACTCTGCAGAGGGAAGTGATGGGGACTGGGAGTAGGAAGAGCAGTCTCCAGAAATGCTTTCAGCTGCCTATGTTTCCGAGAGCTGGAGACATGGAATTTCGGTTAGGGTGCAGTGTGGGACATAAGGACTATGGAGATAGCACAGTTCCTCAATGCAGGCCAAATCTGGTTCCCACCTATTACAAAACACAAGCTACTTAGAAACTTCTCATGGAAATTCACATTTCCTAAAAGAGTCATAACATACCATTCTCTAGTGTGCAGACTTCTTCCAAAATAACTACCTGACAATAAATCTAGGCACAAGGCCAGATTTGCTATTTAGCACTTCCAGTTACTCATTCTCTGTCTTCAGAGAGATCCCTGGAAAAATGTTGTATGGTACAGCCTGACTTTCACCAGGGACTTACCACCCAGAGGGCTGGGCTGTGGAGCATTTCTCCTTGCAGTAATCCTTCCTGGAGAGGATGTTACCACCATGATTCCAGCAGCATCCATAGGCAGCCAGTGGCTCGACATCTTTTGGAGACTTCTTATGACCCACTGGCTGCAGGTCATAAGTGATATCTTTGTTCAAATACCTTCCTGGCCCTAATCCCTATGTCGTTTGTGCCTCTGAGTCCTTACAGCATCCTCCAGAATTACATCCTCATTCTGCTGCAACAGTGATATCAATTTATGTGGATGCACGTGCTGTTATTCTACCAATAATAAACTATCACCTTTCAATCTTTACTGAATAGCAAATGTGCCTTCCATTCTTGGTCGGTTTTATTATACCTGGTTTATTTGCCCAAGTTCTGCATATTCTTCTCCACCTGCTGCATTTCCAATACATCACTGTATTGAATGAGGTAAACAAACCTCATTCATCTCTGACCCTTTTGTTGTGTATAGGATTGCCTCATGTTCAGTTTTTGGTGGTTGAGCTGCCTTCCTTATCTGGCTGGAGGATGTGCTGAAGATATAAAGGCTCATCCCAATCTAGGTCTTTGAGTGTGACAAGTTTGGATCTGAAGTTTCCTTGGAATCCCTGTTGGGTGGATCCATAAAGGCAGCTTGCCACATTAAACATTAAATTCCCTGAAAGCAGAAAAGGTATGTTTACCATTGAATCACCAGGGCCCAGAATAATGCAATGATGACCACTGGTGTTAAACACGTGGTACATAAATGGTAGAATTTGAAGCTGAATACGAACAAAATAAAAATTATAAGTTAATTATGGAATGAGTTGAGTTTGAAATGAGTCAAATTATCAATCTGAACGTGTTTCATAGGCAATAAGGAAATGCAGATCTGAGCTCGGTGGGAAATTAGTCACAGAGATTCACATTTGCAGAATATCTTGTGGTCCATCTGATAATGGTTTGATGAGACAAAAGGGTTAGGTAAAATTATAGCAGAAAATAAAGTCTAGGAGCAGCTGTATGCTCAGTCTATATATGAGCTTGATTGTAATAAGCATCGGTATCTGATATTTTTTGCACTGTGCTCTTACCTCTTTATACATGTTTCTTTCCTTTTATTCATTGTTACTGATTACTGTTACATGTATATGTATTGATTACTGTTCACTATCTCCTATCATTCTGGGATAAAGTAGGAAAATAAATGTAGAGGAAACTGAAATAGTCTTTGATATAGTAGAAGGACTAGGATTAGATCAAGACAGGGAAAGGCAGGTTTTTAAAAGCAGAGTAGACAGATACTGCAGGGACATCTGTGAATGGGAACTGAGAGGCAAGCATGGGGTTTTATCTTAGGGGTCATTAGTAACTAGGAGAGCAGCCTTAGTGCACTGGTTCAGGTCGGTCATGGCAATGAGGTAGAATTAAGCTATTCTGGAACAAAAGGCTTGCAGCAAGTGTATGTTTGAACTGACCATCCTGTGCAAGTATATTAAAGTTTTCTAAATTTGTCCAGATAAGAAGCACGTTTGATCCTGTACTGCGGGTGGAGCTGGGCATATGGGCAAGGGTAAAGTGATAAAAGCAGACATACCAGGAGCAAAAGCCAAAGAATTTAATTTGTGACTCTGGTCTCCCTGTGAAAAAGTTTTCCTTTCTACTCATAGCAAATGGACTTTTACATTCACTGCAAAGAACTATCTTCATACACAATGTAAATGTTATAAATTCATTGAAAATATAATTCAGAGAACATGTCCTCTTCATGTAAAGTTGGCAATGTGACCTCAAAGTCTTTTCAATGCCTTTAAAGGGAGACATTTTCTGGCAAGTTTCCATTTCTGGATTCATTTAAAATGCTCATTTTCTTTATCAAGATTCTTGTTCATGTCAGTACATGATTTGATGATTTGGTCTCTCTTAATTTGTGGCCATGATGATCACCCTGTTGTCATTCATGGGTGTTTTTTCTTTATTCATAAAGTACTTATGCCTTTAAATTATAGACATATTATTTTCATTACAGAAAATATAATTTATTCAAAAACACATATTGCTATAAGTTAACTTTCAATAGAAAAATAGTCCGATAATAAGTTATATGATGATGGTGTCTAAAATTGTGTTCCCAAAAATGTGGTTCCTACAGCAAATGGTCTTTTGCTAAGAGTTTATTTTGTAAGTAACATGGAAGCATGGTGAGAGAATACGAGACAGGTAAAGGAGGTTCAGCAAAAAAAGTACATTAGTGAGCTGGGAACTACTACAGGTAAATCGAGTTAAATGCATGTGAGAGACTATGTGAAAAACATCCCAGAACTGTGGTCCTGAGGGACAGGTAAGTGTGGTTTTTATTCACTTACATTCATCCTCATTGGTTGATGTTTGCTACTGCAATCATTAAGCCCTTGTCACTTCCAAACTGTCCTGCAGGCAGACTGATCTTGTTCATATAGACAGAGAAAGCTGCTAGACAGAGATCCATAGACACATAGTAGAAATCCATTGGCATATAGGAGGACTCCCCCAAAGTAGCCGTTACCCTCTGTAGTGGGCCAAGGAGATTTCAGTGAAGCAGTGAACGTATCACCTGAAGCTTATACCTTGCATCATTTGGATCTTGTGGCCAACATTAAATCCACTCTGCCCTTCACTGATTCATCAATATGATTGATAGTTATGATTCTTAAGAAAGTAAGAATGACAACAAAACAATTAGTCAAACTGAAGTTGAGCATGGTACAGTTAATCTTGTGAATAGAACTGATATTTATTACCTCTTTCTTCTACCACTTCTTTTAAGGTTGCTTCATATTTGGGCAACACTTGTGCTGATCTAGACTGCAAGCCTAGTCAGGGAACATAGACCTTCAACACGGGGTGCAAAATAAATAAATGAGTCCTTAGTTACCATGCCCTTGCCAGGTCCTGGTTGCTGTAATTTCCTGCTTAATGTTATTATTGGACATGGAAACATCATTAGGCACCCACATGAATGCCTTCAGTGGTCACCATACTCTTTTTGTATTTTCATTATATAATAGTACCTCTAGCTCTCCATAATAATTAATATGAAAATTCCAGGCATGATAGTGGTAACTATTGTCTAAACCTCTTACAGCAAGCCAGAGTTACATGTTCAGTGGAAATCCTACAATGTTCTTTTATAGAACCACCATAGTCTTTCAAGAACGAGGGTCTTAAATCCAAATATGCCTCTAGTTGCAGAGTGAAACACACTAACTATTGTGACTCACTGAGAGTGATGGTGAAATTGGCTGTTTCTTTTATACTCTGGTTCTAAGAGACTTGTATTCTAGATATTGAAGACATCAGGCTATACAATGATAAATATTCTGCTACTTGTAAGTCACTTAAAGAGTGTATTTGGGAAGTGATCCCAGGAAGTACACAGAAAGAGTGGGGATAATAAAGAAGGAAATCCAATAGATGGGACATTAACGCTGGGGACAAATTGAGCTCAATCCTACTAGAGACCCTCTGAGAGACTGTGTAGAACACACCTCTGAAGTTCCAGGAAACTAAAGTACAATTCACTAAATTCCTACTTTGTGGTACTTCCACTCTATCCTGGGTACACGTTGATCTTGCTTTTGTAGCTAGAGAAAGCCCTCAGGAAAAGACAAATTTTCATGACGTAAAAAGTCATTAGCATATATAGTAGCTGTCCCCCAAAGATGCAGGTAACCTCTGTTGTGGCCACAGGAAAAGAGGTGGGTATTGACTACAGTAAGACAATAGCTTACTTTTAAAAACATGTCTTTTCAAGCCCATAGAATTGATGTCCCCAAAAAGGGAAGGAAAGAAGGATGGAAGGTCAGCCAGTAGGAAAAAAACGATTAAAGAAAGGCAAAAAGAAAGAAAGAAATGATGGAAAGAAAGTAAGAAAAAAAGAAGAGGTAAAAATGAATGGAATTTGAGAAGTGAAGAAGTGGGATATTTTTAAAACTATTCTCTCTCTATTCTAACTTCACCTTCGCTTTGTGATGCTAGGACTAAAATCTGGCAGACCACATTTCTACACTGCCAGGAGAAAGTGGTACTGAGAGACTAAGGCTGGAGGAGGAAGCGACTTGCTCCTGTTTGCTTGCTATAGGCTTGCTTACATTCTCTGGCTCCTGCAGGTTTCACCATAGCAGTGTTCTTCGCCCAGGCAGCAGCAGTTCCTCCCTGTGGTTGCAACTAAATCCAGGTTGCAGTTTTTCCAACATTTGCTAAACCAGCCTCATCATATATCACCACTCACACCAGCACCCACTCCTCCGAGGACTGTGTTTCTTTTTCTCAAGCCCCTACTCCAAGATTCTAAATTTCAGTAATTCCAACATCTTCCTTTTGTTCTTCCAGCCATAAGAAATGGTGGTAGATTCCTTCATTTGTTGCTTATAGTTTTACTCTGCATTTTTAATAAGCTAATTAACAAATTTATACATGGTTAATAATTGTTTACCTTAAATTCTATTGGTAAAGTAACTGATGTGATTTTGTTTTCTGAATTGACTCACACTGATAAAGGGAAATAGACAAGAAAAAAGATACTTATTTACAGCATAATAAATGCCAAGCACTTTGCTAAGTACTTCAGATAAATATTTTATTTTAAATCGCATATGTATTATGTAAAAAAAAAATACATCTGGGAATCATAGCAGCTGAATTATTTGCCCAAGTCGTGTAGCCTGTATGTGAAAAAGCACAGCTTTTCACCATGGACTTTTTATAAAATAAAATGTTCAATTAAAAAAATGTAAATATTAACTTATTATAACATTATCTTGCAATTAATGCATGTTCAATAAATTTTTTAAATAATAACATACTATAAAATGAGTGTTATTTATTGCCAGGAATTTATTTTTAATATTTTACATATATATTTATTTAATCCTTAGACTTTAGTGAATCTTCATTTACGTTCCATTCTTTAGATTTTATTTATATTTACAGTTGTTTCTGGCACAGTGGAAGATGTGATACAATGACGAATCAATTGTGGGACGAGTAGGAGGAGGCATTCAGATGAGAAATTATGAATAAGTTTTTTTTTTTAATTTTTATTTTGTTGAGACAAAGTCTCACTCTGTCACCCAAGCTGGAGTGCAGTAGTATGAACATAGCTCACCGCATCCTCCACTTCCTGGGCTCAGATAATCCTCTCATCTCAGCCTCCCAAGTAGTTGGGACCACAGGCATGCATCACCAAACGTGGCTATTTTTTTAAATATATTTTTGTAGTGACAAGGTCTTTCCATTTGTTGAGGCCGGTCCTGAACTCCTAGGCTCAAGCAATCCTCTGCTTTGGCCTTCCAAAGTGTTTCGATTATAGGTAGGAGCCACCAGGCCCAGCTCATGAATAAATTCTTAATATTAAAGAATTTATTAAAGTAGTGGAAAACTGGTGTAGATTAAACTTCAATGATCATTTTTAAGAAAGAATGTGAAGCTACATAAAGGAAATATTTTTTAAAAGGTGGCAAAAAGCCTGAACAAGATATTGGTTTAAAATGTATTTCCTTACTCATTATATGATCTACTCAATGAGGTCAGCTGTGCCAGGCCCTAAATTCGGGAGGTTTCAGTATGACTTTATATGGGAAGATTTTTACTGTGGTAGCTTTAATTGCCAGCCCACTCTTCATTCTTTCCTATATCACTGCCCTCTTCCGTATAGTTGGAATCTACAAAGGAATCTACTTCCCTGACTCTCGACTTTGGACTCAGTGATTTGGTTTGTCCAATTGACACACCAAGGGCTTACGGCATTAGGCCTGTTCTCTTTATTCACTATTAGGTACTTGAAGAAGAATCAACTTGCTGAGCTCAGTAAGTGGATAATTGAGTCTGTCCAGCTGAGGTCAGAAGAGCTGCCCTCACTGATTGACAGGTACTTGAGAGGAAGACAATGTTTATTTTTAAATGTCACTGAGATTGTATAATTATTAATAACATAGCAACAGTTGACAGATACAGGTGCATTAGGTACAGTTTGTGCCCTCCTATGAATAATGTTGAAGCGGTACAATTATATAGATTTATATGATACTATTTGATTATGACACTAAGGCAAGTATTTTAAAAGTACTTTCTGAGCACACATGTGGAAATGCAAACACAGATTGTCTCCAGCATTGTAATTGCATACTTGCCATGTATATATGCATACATTTAAGAATGATTGTTGTAATTGCATACTTGTCATCTGTACGTCTTTACATTTAAGAATGATTGTTCATAACTGATACTATTCTGGCCCCTAAAAGTAGAGAAAAAAATATGAAAATGTAGTGTAGTCTAATAACAATAGAGATTTCTACAGAGCTTGCTAGTTGCCTACCCAGCATTCATCCTCATGTTCTTCCCATATAAAGTCAAATAGAATTTTAAGGTAAACCAAGCTGCAAGATGACATAACACGTGGATGTTGTTGTTGCCATGTAACCTAGATTCTAATTAATGAAAGATAAAGAGAAAGGCTATATTCAACTTTCAGGAAGTTTCCTTAAAGAAAGCCATTTCAGTTGATAATATACCCTTTTAATTAAAGTTTTTCCCTATCTGTTGAATTGAAAGAGCAGATTCGGTCCAGGCTTCAGTAGCCATCTTAGAGTATGATATGACTTGATAATAGACATAAGAATCAATAATGATGGAGTACAAAATGGAAGAATGTTGGACCCTTCGATAGGGAGGAAGGCCTATAACTTCTGCCTCTGGATGTTTTATGTGTGTTTCAATCACTCTTCTTTTGAGATTGTAAATATTTTCCAAATAGCCCTAGAGGCTATTCCCAAAATACTGTAACACAGATGAAATTATTTCTGAAAATAGATGAAGGATATAAAACAATGTTTAATTCTTATTTTAACTCCCAAGGGCATGTATAAAAGTTCTTTTCTGTTGTTGGTAGTCAGAACAATGAAATTCCCCAGCTTCTCTATTTGTACCTTTTGTAGCACTTCTGAACCTGCTAATGCAAATAATGTTTCATCACCTTTTTTCCTGCTGACATTGTCAGTCAGAGAGGCTCTCAAATATTCATTTATTAAAATAAGACATATTTATTATTGATAATATTTTATTATGTCTCATATTACATACCTACATTCTTTGGGCAAAGTTGAATACTTAAAGAATGAATATCAAATGATAACATTTTTTGAATGATCAACTTGTTGTTTAAACTATTATACAACCTAAAACTTTGACATTCTTTGCAAATATATTTCATCATTATTACTATCATTATCTATTTCTTTAAGAGATTCTCATTTGTTAAAAATTAAAATTTATATCACTGAGTTGATAGCTAACATTTTTTTCGATAAATGTCAGGGCTGGACCAAATTTCCAACTCTATAACTCTATGAGGCAACTGTACCTATACAAGTGAAAAATAAAAAAAGAAGAAATATTACCGAGGTTTGGCTGAAATGCATTCCTTTTAGGAAGAAGTAGGACAATGACCACTATTGACTAAGAATTCACTGTTTACCTCATTAGTATTTCTTTTTATCCCCTACATCCTCTCTGATTTATTATGAATATTTATGGGCCTCAACTAAGAAGTAAATCATATTTCTTCGTGATTACTGCCTTAAATATTGTTGTTGAAGAGATAATCACCTCTCATTACTCCATTACCTACGGAGAACTTCTCCTTGTGTCTTAAAAATAACTTATAAAATTATTTTTTATTGTTTAAGTTTTAGCATTTGTGCTTATCCATTATTTTTAGTTTACTTTATATATGATGTGAGGTCCGGGCTAAAGTGCATTAAATTGCATTAAAGTTCATTAAATTGCTATACCACCGTTGTTATGATGAGTCTCCTATTTCCACTGAAATAATTTTATTCCTTTTTTTTATTTTTGTTTTTCTTCATTTCCTCTGAAAAAAAATGGATACATGTGCAGGACATGTGGGTTTGTTACATAGTATACATGTGCCATGGTGGTTTGCTGCACCTATTGACCCGTCCTCCAAGTCTCCTCCCTCATCCCCCAGTCCCCAACAGGCCTGGTGTGTGTTGTTCTGCATTCTGTGTCCATGTGTTCTCATTGTTCAACTCTCACTCATGAGAAAGAACATGCAGTGTTTGGTTTTCTGTTTCTGTGTTAGTTTGCTGAGAATTATGGCTTCCAGCTTCACCCATGTCGCAGCAAAGGACATAAATTCATTCCTTTTTATGGCTGCATAGTATTCCATGGTGTACATGTACCACATTTTCTTGATTCAGTCTATCATTGATGGGCATTTGGATTGGTTCCATGTCTTTGCTATTGTGAACAGTGCTGCAAAAAACATACATGTGCATGTGCCTCTATAGTAGAATGATCTATATTCCTTTGGGTATGTACCTAATAATGGGATTGCTGGGTCAAATGGTATTTCTGGTTCTAGATCCTTGACTTTGAAAATCAGTTGTTCATCTCTCTCTCTCTCTATATATATATATATACTATATCTCTCTCTCTCTCTCTCTCTATATATATATACTATATATCTCTATATATATATAGAGAGAGAGAGAGAGAGAATATATATATATATACTGGAATATATATACATATATATTCCAGCTGTTAAAATTAAATTTAAGAGAAAAATGCTGGTTTGGCTGGACTTGATGATAGCTAAAATAAGGGACTACAATAGACAGAATCTGTTTCCTCAAAATTCATATGTTAAAACTCTAATCCCAATGTGAAGGTATTTGGAGGTGGGGCCCTTGGGAGGTGATTCAGTCATGAGAGGGGAAGTCCTCATAAACGGGATTAAAACTTTTTACAAGAGGCTGGAGAGCTAGTTAGCTCTCCTTCTGCCATATGATGATAGAACAAGAAGTCGGTTTTCTACAAACCAAGAAGTAAGTCCTCATCAGACACTAGATCTTCCAGCATCCTGTTGTCAGACTTCCCAGATACTAGAATGAGAGAAACAAATTTTTGTTTAAGCCACCCAGTCTATGGTAATATGTTGTACCAGTCCAAACTAGCTTAGATAGAAATAAACTGAATAATTCACAAATCCTATTAAAAAGTTATTTATGCACTTACCCTGCACCTTTCTACATTTTAACATTAAGTTTATAATGGCTTCTCTCTTAAATAAGAGAGAGATTATGGTTTTACACAATTAATATAACAATCCTTTAATACCTCCTCCAGGCAATAGTGTTGTTTTATATATTTTTTAATTACTAAAGATGATAATATTTATAACTGTATATTGGTTTATTACAATCCAGACTGACAAATTCATATCAATTATTTGCTGATGATAGGGAGTAGCATGATAATATTTTCCACTTCCTATAATTTATTGTTCATCTAGAAATACTCATTGTCCATGTTTAAGTTATTGTCACCCATCCACCAATAAAGCACATTCCTTTCCAGACACATAGACAAAAGAAATTTGTTGGATTTGGCATTTTACTCTTAATTATTTTATAAAATACTGTATAGAAAACTAGACAAAATCATATCAAAATAGAAATTTAGTTGATAACCTGCTTCTAGTATAAGATGTTCCACCAATATCTCACAAAAATATATATGTGGTGTATAATTTAGATGATGCTACTAAGTTTCTCATTGTTCATTTGGGAAGATAATTGAGTGAATCATCTTTAAGTCCTTTATAACAACAATGGAGAACTATTGGTGGACCTCTAGGGGAAAAAAATGGTGGAAATAATTCTTCTGGCTGTCAACTATTTAAAATACAGATAAATGCCTTCTTATGACCTTTATCAACTCTTACCTCAAAAACAACTACAGTTTGAGGGAGTAAAATACTTAAATTACAGGGAAATGTATTTGCAGAATGTGATGATTATTTTATCTGTCAACATGACTGGGACCCAGAGTGCCCAAATATTTGTTCAAGCATGATTCTAGTTGTGGTGCAAGGGTGTTTCTAGATGAGATTAGCATTTGAATTGGACCAAATAAGACAGATTGTCTTTTTCAAGGTGAGTGGGCATTATTCAATCAGTTGAATGTCTGATAGAGCAAAAAAGCTGTAGAATAATCCTGAGAGATTAACTGTTGGTTCTGTACGAAGAGGACCAATAGTTAATGTTTAGAAATTTTTTTTAGTCATTCCAGTTTGTTCATCAATGTTTGTAAACTTCAATCAAAAATTGCTAAGAAATTAAGTCAAATAAGCTCAATATGCTGAGATAAGTATACGGATTCAGTGGCCATCCCCTTATAAGTTAAAGGATTCAACTAAATTATACGAATGTATCAAAATGTAATAATTTACATAACTATAGTAGGCTCAGATAATTATTTGTGAATAGCCCTAGTTACTGTTGCAAATACAAGGAATTATACCCTCTAACTATAAATGTGAATTGTGGAAAGTGACTAGTGGGATAAATCCCTCAAATTTCTTTGATCTTAGAAATCTTTAAATCTTAGAGATTTACTGAGCAGGAATTAAGACCATGCTGAAGCCTGTAAGTACAAATACTGTGTCAAAGTACCAAGGCTTCTCACATGCACCTACCCTTTGCCCATCACCCACTGCACTCTGTCCTTTCCTCGGAATAGTGTAGAGTAATACTTAGACTCTTTATTGTCCTCATCTATGGATTAAGTAACTCCCAGAAAGAACTCATTTGATCTTTTGTTAAAGACTAAGTGCTGCTGTGATTGGTATTATATAACTACTTATGGGAATGGAGCATTATCTCTCGTATTGTGAAGCTGTGCCATCTCTCACCCTATTAACTGTGGTAAAAGTCTGATGAAATCCTGAGTGTATTATCACTAAAAAGTCCCTTAGCTTTTAGATTCCTTTCTATACATTTCCTAGGTGATATATAGGTTTAAATGACTCTATTTCCTATTCATCACATTTTTAAGAACTGCAGATGTAACCTGGGTTGACTAGGGGTGGAAACAAGAGGAAGCAATTTTAAGAAGATTTTTTTTTTCCCTTCTATTTCAAATTGTGTGATTATTCCCTAGTAATTTATGAAGAAGGTAAGGGCTGAAAGTAGAAAAGTTTGGGTAGAAAAATAAACTGTCACTAAACAGCTCTTAAAAAACAAAGATTTTTAAAACTCTTGCTGTTCTTCCTAGATTCTGCCATGATCAGTTCCATCGAGAATTTCAAAAAATTAAAATTTCATGTGAACTTGACTTTATGTTTATACACATATTGTTCAAAACTTTAAGTAGTAAAGGCATTAATAGACATATGTTTTGATTATAATTCCATAAATTCACCTACATTTGGAGTGCTATAATAAATGTTATTTTTAAAAGCAATCTTAGGAAAAATACTTGACAATCGGTTATCTTCTACAGTTTATTTGTTTAATATATTCTAGTTGACTTAATATTTTTAGTTGAAATCATAAAATTTGTCATTACCCTTGCCATGATGTTAGGATATTGTTATATTTGTTTTCTTCAGATATTCCTCATTCACTCCTGCTGTACTTAGAGGGCAGGAACCATGTCATCCTGTTTGAGATATAACACTACATGTGACACTATATAGTGGTGGACTCTCAGCAGTGCTATTTTATGGTGGAAATTCAAATTATGACAGCAATGAAAATTGTCATATAAAAACCATGGATATTCCAAGAGCAGCTGACAAAGTACTCTCTGTCAGCATTTACCAAATCATATATTGCTAGCTTTATTAATAGAATTTTTAAAAATCTTTCAGTATTGGCCTCTGGCAGTGGCTGTCACTGTTTTATTTTCCATCTTTTTATTAGAGAGTGTACACTGCACTTCAACAAACAATGGTACAAATAGTTGTGGATCAAAGTAGCTGAAGGGGAATAGACTAGTGTTTTAAATTAGTTTGACCTTTTAAAAATATTTTTAAATGCCCAGCTCATAGAGGAGTTGACCTTTGTCATTATCCAAGGACTTTCAGTTGTTTGAAGATTTAGCTTGTTAATAAAATTAATGGTGGGTTATGCAGTGAGAGAAAAAAATGTTATGTGTGTTTGCATTGGGTGAATTAGGGCTAACTGTAATTCTTTGTATATCACACATACACAGATGTTTTATAAAATGAAGCTGCATACATAATTTCCAGACAATAAACCTGTATATCTTTGTGTTAAAACAATATTAGGGTACCAACTTCTTATGTCAAGGATAAGGAACAACAACAACAAAAAGAAAAGATTAACAAACAGAAAATTATTCTGTATTTACTCAGTTTTTATCTAAAACAAAATGGATTCAAGACCTATTAGTTGCTGGAGCCATTCCATATGACTCGTGTTTTTTTCTCAAGTAGCAAAGGTTTCAGAAAATAGCTGTGTGGTTTTCAGAGCAGCCACACACACATAAAACCTGAGTGCTGAAACTGACTCAGCTAAGGAATCTGATCACTGTTCTCAAGAGCATATTAGGGATAATAGAACTCTAGTTTTGATTTGTCTCAGATTCCAAATCTCTTTAAAAAGATTTACACATGCTGTTTTTAATACTGCAAAGAGACGAGGAGAAAAAAAAGAATTTAATGAACACATCAACCAAGGATTTTGTTTTTGAATCAGAGAGAAAAGCTGTGCTACTAATGAAAATTACAGAAGTGTTGACTGATTTGTTTTTGTTGTAAACAAATTGTGGAGTTAACAGAAAGGTTAATAGGAAAGAAACCGCTTTAAGATGGTGATTACTCACCATCATATCATAAGATTACAAATGATTGTTCTTTGAAAGCAGATAGCAGTCAGTAGAAAATTATGTGCCTGTAGTGAATGATTCTCAATTGTACTTTTAAGCTTTAAAGGCTAAAAATAATGAACATTATTCCTTGGATTAACAAGGCTTGTAATGAAGTTTACAAAGTGGAAAGTAAAAGGAAGGCAGATTAATTTTCTCCCTACAGAAACTCCCACACAAATGGTTAAAGTTTTTATAATATTAAAATACATTATGATGATGGTTAATATTTTGTTTCAGTTTCCCATTAAATATATGTATTTTCCTAAATGTAGTCGTTTTTCTAAAATTTTAAAAATTGTACATCCAAATATATCAAATATATATGTGAGTCGAAACAAGAACTTACAAATGAACATTTTTAAACCTAATTGTTTCCAATGAGACCTGTGCCGTCTCACAGCGAAAAAGATAATTAGCCTACTACAGAGTACTTTCTGAACCTTTTATTGTGATCCTAGTTGAGTTAAAGGGCACTGACAGCTCTACAAGAAGTCCTAATTCAATGTCTTAATTAGTGAGCTTTCTTGATTACCTTTCTTGATTACCCAGATTGCATACTCATGTATTCAAGAGAAAATGGTTTATTGCTTGTTTTTTTCCTGTTTTTGCCTATTGTTTTTCATATTCCTATGATATTATATTGAGTAGGTTTAATTTTAGTAAATTTAAAATTTAAAACATTAAAAACTAATTTAACAGATTTTAATTTAAATTAAATTTAATAAATTTGAAATTGAATATTAGTCAAATAAAACAAGCAAAGCATAATCGTTTCCACTGAAATTATTTATAATTATTCAAAAGGACCCTTATCTTTTAATAAGAAAAGAGGCAGTTTAGACAACATGTAAATATTCAAGAGTTTCAGATAACGAGAGATCCAAGATGGCCGATTAGCAACAGCTCAGGAATGTAGCTCCCAGTGAAAGCACAGAGAACGAGTGGACGCCGCACTTTCCGACGAATTTTTGTTGCCCACAGACCGGCAGAGTCCCGGCAGAGAAGCCACACAGGTCGCCAGCGCGACTCTTTTGGCCGGCGCGGCTCTTTTGCCGGCGCCCGGCGCGGCGCTTCCCAATGCAGAGTATACAGGACGGACGGGCTCGGCTGGTCCCATCCCCACAAGGAAAACAGCAATTGGAAGCGCTGAGGACTGAGAGTTTCACAGCAAGCACAGCGAACCCGGGAAGGTCTGGCTCTGAGGGGAACAGGCGTCCACCAAAGGATAACTAAGAAACCGAAAAACTTCATCACCGGGCGGAGAGAGAGATCCAAAATGGCCACGTAGCAGCAGCTCGGGATTGTGGCTGGCGGTGAGGGCACAGAGAGCGAGTGGACGCCGCAGTTGCAGACGAATATTTGATGCCTATAGACTGGGAGATTCCTGGCGAGGGAATCTTTTGGTGACTCTTTTGGCCGGCGCGGCACTTCTCGGTGTGGAGTGTGCGGGACTGGGTGGTGCCCTTTTAGTCGGGCTCCGTTGGTCCCATCCCCACAAGGAGAACAGCAATTGGAAGCGCTGAGGACCGAGAACAAGCACAGCTGAACCCGGGAAGGCCCAGCTCTGTGGGGAAGGAGCGCCCCCCGAAGGAAAACTAAGAAACAGAAAAAACTTGATCACCAACAAGCCGGACGTCCACTCAGAGACCCAATCTGAAAGTCGGCAATTACAAAGACGACAGGTGGATAAATCCACAAAAATGGGAAGAAACCAGTGCAAAAAGACTGAGAACACCCGAAATCAGAATGCCTCTCCTCCTACCGGGGATCGCAGCTCCTCATCAGCAAGAGAACAAGGCTTGACGGAGGATGACTGTGATGAACTCACAGAATCAGGCTTCAGAAGGTGGATAATAAGAAACTTCTGTGAGCTAAAAGAACATGTTCTAACCCAATGCAAAGAAACTAAGAACCTTGAAAGAAGATTTAACCAAATGCTAACGAGAATGGACAACTTAGAGAAGAATATAAGTGAATTGATGGAGCTGAAAAACACAATATGAGAACTTCGCGAAGCATGCACAAGTTTCAACAGCCGAATTGACCAAGCAGAAGAAAGGATATCAGAGGTCGAAGATCAACTCAATGAAATAAAACGAGAAGGCAAGATGACAGAAAAAAGCGTAAAAAGGAATGAACAAAGTCTCCAAGAAATATGGGACTACGTGAAAAGACCTAATCTACGTTTGATTGGTGTACC